>APFE030093439.1:14882-34911 GCA_000404065.3 Pinus taeda | reverse complement strand
AGTCAAATAGAAAAATGTATAAATATATAAAAATGTTCCACTTAAATTATTTTCATACATTGGTAACATTTTTCATATATCGTTATCACTTTGAATTGAAACATAGTAATCATTGATTCAGACCTTGATTATGAGCCTAGATGCATGGTCCAAAAAATTAAATAGCTATTGTTATGAAGCATTGTTGAAGTCGATCTATTTTATTTTTAGGTAATGTGAAACAACACATAAACTAAACCTAAAATAATTTCACAAATATGCCCAAAATTGAATCCCAAATCAAAATTCCAAATATGTCAAAAAATATGGAAGAAGAAATTTAAAAAGAGAATAAAAAACATGGTGAAGAGTCAAATAATGTGGTAAAGGGTTTATATTTTAAATTTTAATGGCCCTATTTATAGCTATAAAACTCTCTGAAAACATTAAAATTCTAACCATAATAATATTGTAAAATCTTATTTACATTAATAATTACAAAATAATAATTTTCTCATGCTTGAAATTTATATTTAATTTTTAAACAAAAACATAATTTTCTCATTCCTGAAATTTATATTTAATTTTTAAATCTTTTTGCAAGAAATGAGGCAATTATTAAAGCATATAAAAAGATAAAAATGTTTAACCTTAGAATTTCTTCACTTATTGGTCTTCACATATCAATAATTGATCTGAATTGCAGCGTATTAGTAATGTTGTGCTAATTCCACATTCAGAAATAAACCCAAGATGCTTATCATTTGCTTTTTCAAGTGCTCAAGGATTCAAAACTTTTCCATAATTAACAAATTCCCATGAAAGTTTCTTATGTAAATGTTATAAATAGTTTAACATAAAGAACAAATATATATATATATAGATATTCAACAGCAGCAATGAAAATCAATATACAACACACAACAAGCACATGATAAAGGATTTCACCCCTCCTCGGCTACATCTCCTTGGTCCAGCTTCCAATGGCTTTTGCTTCTCTATTATGTTTAAATTACATCAAAAGTGTGTTTTAAAATGATCAGATGCCTATGAAACCTATCTCAATGACTTCATAATACCAAATACTGCCAGAATAGACTATTTTTGCATCCAATTTGGATAAGCGATGAAAGAGTTATAACTTCTCCCAGTTCCTCCACTATTTGTTCCACAAAATGCTCCAAAACCAACCAAAAACCCTTTTTTTCGCTCCAAAATCCGCTAAGGAAGCGTGAAATTCGTCGTTCAGTGGGCTATATTATATCAGCCTTATCGCAATCGCAATCAGCAAAGATGCGGGCTCTTAACACAACGATACGTTGATATGCGGTGTTGCAGACCCGACGGGTTATTTAACTGCAACTTATAATATCCAGCATCTGGAACCTCTCGCTTATTGTAGTCAGCAAGTTCAACACCTGAAGGTTTTGTTACACGGAAACACTACGATTGGGGACCCGCTGGGACTTTAAATTGTAGCATATAAGATTATCGAGTCCAGGGTCTATCGCTATCAGAACTCCACTACGCTAGGGCCGATTCTTGTTGTTGATGTGATTGCGATATGTGATCGCATCGCATCGCAACCTTAAACTTGCCAGGGGCCTATCTATAACACCGAAACACTTACCGCTGCGATATGCGATTTGCGAGGCCAATGGTGGGCTACCACTTTGCGCCTCCTTATTCACTAAAGACTTGCCACATCATCCCAATCATGCCATGTAGGCAAGTCAAACCTAAATTTTGACTTGCTCTAACTTCTACATACAAACTCAAATTTGAGTGTCGTTTGCACCATTGGATTCAGAATGACGAGCACTTCAATACTAAGTTGAGTTTGACAAGATTTTGACACTTTGATTCTTAGCATAATTCTGAGCACCTAATCACTCCTCCCCACTGGAAGCCTTTTGGACCCCAAAAGGATCACTTTTAGTTATTGAATAGATGAGGGTATTGTTCCCTCACCTTCCCCACTTCAATCTATTTGGCCTTTGATGGATGTGCACCTTTGAGACCCACCCGAAGATAATCAATATTTCCTCTTTTAGTCGTCCTTGTCCTTCTGTCAAGTATAGTGTCTTGCTAAAGCATATCAAGGTATTCTGGAGAAAATTCTTCAATATATGGAATTTAAACATTCTCTCCTTGATCTTCAATCAAAGGAGGTTCATACAATCTCAAATTTTCAACATTAACAACAAAATAGATTTGCATATATGAAGGCAAATCAACCCTGAAAGCATTATTACCAATCTTTTCCAGAATTTTAAATGGACCATAACGAATTGGTTTCAGCTTTTTACCTTTAACTTGAAGCCTTTACGTGCTAATGTATAGCCAAACTTCATCACCTACTTGAAATTGATGATCCACGTGATGCTTATCATGCCTTGACTCTTTTCTAGTTGTTCTTGAACTGTTTGGTGAATCAAATGAATTTTCTCAATGAATTTCTTTGCCCTGTCTATGTCACTATGTCCATCTACAACCACATATTTCTCAAAGATGAAATCCAAAGGTGTTTTAGGCAAATAACCAAGACATGCTTGAAAAGAAGAAGTTAGAGTAGAATAGTGTTTTGCTCGATTGTAAGCATGTTGAATATAATGCAACTGTTCATCCCACAACTTAAGATGTTTACTTCAATATCCTCTTAGAAATGAATGATTGTCCTATTAACCACTTCAGTTTTACCATCTCTTTATGGATGAAAGGATATACTTTTCTTCATTTTGGTGTCCATCAAGTTCCATAAACTTGACCAAAAATTCCCAACAAATCGAGAATCACGATCACTTACAATAGAAGTAGGCAATCCAAAATGAACCCATACATTTTGAAAGAAAAGTTGAGTTGTTTGTTTAGGTGTAATTTGCTTTTTACAAGGCATTAATATGCACGTCTTGTTCAACCTATCCACAACTACATACAAATAATCATGACCTTTCCTTGACAAAGGATGACCTCCTACAAAATCCATAGAAACGCTTTCCTGTGGTCTTGAAGGCCCTGGAAGTGGTGTGTACAATCCTAGTTTCCTATTACTAGGCTTAATGACTGCACACAATGAATAACCTCTTATAAAACGTGACACACTTTCAAGCATACAAGGCCAATAAAAATACCTCTAAAGGTTTGCCACTGTTTTACTTACACCGAAATGTCCAGCAATAAGAGAAGTGTGCACTTCCCTTGTGACATTTACTCTCTCTCCCTGTGGAACACAAAGTTTTCCCAAATGATACAACAGATTACCATGTACATGGTACTCTAATTCCTCAACTTGGTGGCCTTGACTCAAGTTTAAATATACCTCTTGAAATTCAACATCATGTGTGTATTGTTCAACATAACTTTCAAGCAAAACGGAATTATTCCTGAGTAAAATGGCTACATTTACAATCGGTCTAGAAAGCATATCAGCAACTCTGTTATATATACCTTTCTTGTACTTGATTACCAAGTGGAATTGCTGTAAAAATCACATCCAACGAAGGTGCCTTAACTGTTGCAATTTAGTTTGATATTGCAGATATTGCAAAGGTTGATGATCAGTGTGAATAATGGTTTATTTTCCCATCAAATAATGCCTCTATTTCTTCACACTTGCACCAATGCATAAATATATTTATCATACGTAGGATAATTAATAATAACACCATTAAAAAATTCAGAATGAAATGAAATGGGCTTACTTTGCTATAAAAGCACTGCACCCATGGCATACTCACTTGCATCTGTCTGTATTTCAAATGGTTGTTTCAAATTCGGCAATGCCAAAACTGGGGTTGAACTGATCTTTTATTTCAAAGCATCAAGTGTTTTTTTTTGTTTGCCTCCCCACTGGAAGACAACCTTCACGTTGGTCAACGCATGTAGTGGAGCTGCTATGGAGGAGAAATTGGCAATGAACTTCCTCCAATACTGCGTTGCTCCTAAAACACTCCTTACTTCTGTGACTGATTTGGGTATTGGCCAATTCACAATGATCGAAACTTTAGAGGGGTCAATCTTCAGCTCAACTCCTCCAACTATGTGGCCCAAATACACTAAAGAAGTTTTTCCAAATTCATATTTAGACATGTTCAGAAATAATTGTCCTTTTCTCAAGATATCCAACACTTTCCTAACATGCTTTACATGCTTTTCTCATGATTTGTTGAATATCAAAATATCATCTAAATAGACAATTACAAACTCATCAAGAAATGATCTTAAAACATCATTCATAACTCTCATGAATGTAGTTGGAGCATTAAAAATACCAAAAGGCATAATCAGCCGCTCAAACAATCCCTATTTGGTTTTAAAAGAAGTCTTCCATATGTCCTCCTCGGCTACTCTTACTTGATGATATCCACTTCTCAAGTCTAATTTAGTAAAATACTTTGAATTTTTCAACTAATCTAACAAATCATCTATTTTGGGCAGCGGGTATCGATTATTTATTGTGATATTATTTAAAGCTCGATAATCTACACACATGCGCCAAGTTCCATATTTCTTGGGTACCAACACAATTGGTGAACCACATGGCGAAGTAGAGGGATGAATTACACCTTTATCCAACAATTCCTGAACTTGTTTCTTAATTTCTAAACTTTCGAGAATTGACATTTGATACATACCAATGTTTGGGAGTGGACAATCCTGTTGTAACTGAATTTCATGCTGAATTCCTCTTTTTGGTGGAAATCCCTTTGGTTCTTGAAACATGTCCCCATATTTATTGACCACGTCAACAAATTCAACTTTTAGCTTTACATCACAGCCTACAAAGGATTCTTTCTCCGTGTCATTATTTTGCTTGATCATGCGGAGCACGAGGCTCTTGCTAGAATTAACAAGTCTTTTCATTTCACTCGCGGTTGCCAAAGACAGATTAAGTTTCCTGCGATGAGTTCTCACAATGTACTCTGTTAGCCTCCTGCTGCAGCAGGTTGCTCATATTTCATGATTGACATTTTTACAGACCAAATATGTCATACTTTGCATGTTGCAATGCTCCATATTTACTAAACAGTCACCAAGCAAAGAAGGCTATTCAGAGTTCATCTAACTGCTTTCCAAATCTTGAGAAGTTATTCCAGTTTTGTACAATTTTTCAGCTAAAGGGAGGTCCAAACAGCTTAATCTTGGTCTCCCTAGGTTTCAATTTCCTGTTTTAGAATATAGAGGATAAAAATCTGTCTAAACAGCTCAAACTTGGTAGATTCTTACATAGGTAGAGAATCAAAGGAGCCCAACTGCTTAATCTGGGCCCTTGGATGCAATAAGGGTAGCTTGTAGATAGAAAAGCATAAAAAAGAAAAATTGAAATGTTGGGTCTGCAAGTCTAAGTGCACCCAAACCAAAAGAAGAAAAAATGTTAGGTAACTAGGCTGGGTAGGTAGTTTTGAGGTTGCAGAATCTTGATGTCTGTTCATCTTTTAAAGTACCATCCACACTCAAATCACAGTCATCAAGCATTTCTATTTTGAAGAAGCTCAAACCAGGCATAACTAACTCCCTTTCTCCATCTCCCCCAAATCATTAACTAATTTCCCCAAAAAGAGGTCAAGATCTGCTTGATACCTCTTAGTTTCATCATTTTCATGTCATTAGCTTGGGCGAAGATCTGCTTCACTCAAAGAAAATCCATACTCTCTCTATAAAGTTCTATCTCCCCTTTTCAAGCCTAAGATTTCTGAAACTTAGCACTTTCTTGTCATCTCCATATTAACTACTCACGTTATTATTTAACTCCTTATATTTTCCCTGTCCCCCGACTAAAACTATGTAGATAATCCCTTATATAAATATCCCTGCCCCTGGTTGAAAAATAACCATAAGTACCCCTGGGAATTGCTCAGTTTGTCTGAAACTTGGCAAGAACCCTCATGCTGCCGCTTCAAATCATCTTCTAATGCAATAGACTCCTTCCAAAGTATAAAATCCCTTTTTAGGTTATCGGACCCCTTCCGAGGCCTCAAGTGCTCTTCTAACGCACATAATCACTCCTTTCGACCGCAATAGACCCTTGCTGATTTCCTTAGCACTCTGCAGATCCTAGTGAGCCATCTCGCGTCGCCATATCGCAATATTTTCACCACATAATTATGCCCCATCCTTTGTTGCCCGATGCGATATCGGCGATCGACAGTCGCAAGCATCGCATTTCCAAAATAAATACCTTCTCGTTCCCCGCCGATGCGATATTGCGATCGCATCAGAAGAAGTTCATCGCATCGCATTAAAGTATGAGTCACCCCGCCACATCACCTGGCTGACGTCATGCTGATGTCAGCAGCCAAAAAACCGAAAATTCGCGCAGGAAGAAAAATCGTGCTTTGGAGCTCCGAAACAAGAAACGGAGGCATTTTTCGATGCGCGATTAGCGCGAAGTGCTAATCGCGCATCGCTATGGGAAATAGGCCGTTTTGGGGAATCTTTAGCGAATCTTTTGATTCCTTGGCCTGTTTTGCGCCGAAAAAGCCCGAAATTGCCCGATTTTGCCAAATTAAACCAATTTGAAGACAGGAAGAGACCAGAGACAGAGATTAAAAAGTATCGGATCAAATCTACAGGGTGAAAGCATGTCAAAGAGTATCAGAAAGCGGCGGAGACCATCAATGTAGCGGCAAAGAGTATCAGCGAAGATCTTAACAGCAGCCCAAAGCAGGAGAAAATTTAATACCTTCCAGCAAAGTCAAAGAAAGAGGGCGAGGCCACTCAAAACTCTCAAATCATGGTTATTGCACATTTAACTCGCACCAGAACAGAACTACAGATCCCAAAGCACAGTTATTCCAGCAATACTGCATCGAGGCTCCAAGGGCCACATTGCACTCCTTTTGATCCAACTACCTCTAACACAATTTCAATAGATATTTACTTGCACTTAATTTTGGCACAAGTTTAGGTTTAGAAAGCTCTTTTGCAGACCTGTTTTAGGTCAATTGTAATAAATAAGTTTGAGATATTTGCACTATAAAGACAACCCTGAACACTGTATTACGGGTTGGTGGTGGGTTGGTTGATTGGTTGATTAGTCAACAAACTATCTCTAGTTGATTGTGCTCTGGGAGAGACTCGCACTATAATGTCTGATAAGTTTCTATAATCAAAGACTGCTTATGAGCCTTGGAGAATGGATTGTTCACTATGTTTACTGGTTGAAGAGTGATTATGGAATTCTCGTGCTGTGCATAACTCAATAAGTGCTTCTTACCTCTGTTTTTATTCATGAATTACGCTCCTAAACAGCTGAAAGAAAGATTAGCTTAGAATTTGTTTAAATACACTCTATGCTCAATTTCTGTTGTTTCTTTATGTTTTCCTCTGTTTAACCATAAATATGAATTCCACAAGGCTCATGTTTGCTTTAACCCAAGACAGTTATCCAGGGATTCTTCATTGACCCTAGATACAGATCATCTTTCCCTTTGTTAAGTTAAATGAGAGATTCTTAAGTGCCTCTCATTCCTTACATATCATTCATCCTTTAGTCTGAAGATTGTGTTATGAGCAGCTATCCTGCTTCATTATTTCTCTTATGACCAGAAAGACGCACTGACAATCCTAACCCATGACTCCACGCCCAATGGTTTGAAACTTATCACTTCATAAATTGCCTCTCTGCCCGGAAGCATTTTCCTTCCATCCAAACACAGACAAAAACCCCTGAAGCCAAAAGCTAGCCTAAAATCATTAACAAAATTGAATCACAAAGAGAGAGCCCTCTCTGATTGCAGGTGGGCTAGAACCTGCAGTCCAAAGATTGGTTTGTGGTTACCTCGGCTGTATCCCTACAGGAGCCTAGGGACAACCTGAGTGATAACATACTCCACTCCGAATTTGAACAAATTATATTTTTTCTCAAATTTGTGGAAAAAAACCTTCCTATCATACAAATACGGACTTCCCAACACAATTCCTGAGATATCCAATGGCACAATGTCTGATTCAACTTCATACATGAAATTAGCGGTGATTGCTAACCTGAGAATACATTTCTGTGTGACCTGTAATTTAGCATCCTTGGTTATCCATCCCAACGTATATGGTTTTTGATGGGGCATGATTTCCAGATTCATTTTCTTAACCAAATCCGCAGAAATTAAGTTGGCCTATGATCCACTATCACACAATGTATCGATTTTCATATGTTTGGAAATGGCTCGAATATGGAATAGCTCTATTTGATTTTTCTCTTTTAAAACGTTGTGGGTATTATTTGTTGTGCTGGTACTTACTATGGCTGCCTCTTTGCTCGCTTTTGCCACGGATTTTCCTTTGGTGACTTTGACTACGATTTTTGTTTCATCCCCTGTGTCTGAAACCAAGTCTTGCTATGCAGCAGCATTGGTCTTTTGTTTCCCTTTATTGTTGAATTTATTCAGTCGTAATTCTTGATGAAGCTTCCAACAATGCCCTTCATCATGTCCTTCCTTGGAACAATTCTTACACACGGGTTTCTCCCCTTCTTTCTTAAAAGAAGCATTTTTCTTCTTATTTCCTTTAAACTTCTTTCCTTTTTTCAACACTCTGAAATGGATTATTCTTACCTTCTTCCTGTATATTTTTCCCTCTTAATTCGAGGTGTGTAGCATGAACACAAACCTCATCAAGATTCGTGGGACTAAACATAAGAATAGTATGTCGAAGATAGCTATGCAACCCTCCTATGTATTTCAGCAAGGTATCTTGTGACTGTAAGTCTAGTCCTAGCATAAGAGCTCTTTTCCTAAACTCTTGAGTATACTCTTGCACATTTTGACCTTTCAACTGTCTAAATTTTTTCTAATTCATAATGGCTTTTTTCATATGAGCTAAAGGGTAGAACTACCTTTTTATAGCAGCAATGAAATCAAACCAAGTAATAGAGATCTTACCATATTTCTTGATCTCGTCTTGAGCCCTTGATTCCCACCACGCAAGTGTTGCACCCTCCATTCTCAATGAATCCAACTGAATCTTGATATCATCCTCTTGAAGGTTCTGAATTCTACAATATACCTCCAACTGACGAATCCAGTTATCCAGCTTCTCTACATTAACTTCTCCATTGTACATAGCCAACTCAAATTTAGCATCAAGCTTTAGAAAACTTCATTTACCAACCCCTTTTTAAGAATGATGATGAGTATGAGTAACGGTGATATTTGTGGAAGAGTGTGAAGATGCTTTCGAAGAAGAAGATGAAGAAGATGGTGGAGATGGTGGAGGTTTGCCTCCTTTCCAATTACCTCCTTTTCCTTTATCTTATTTTCCATTACCTCCTCCTGAAGATCCTTCTCCATCGGGAGGCTTGGAACTTTCTTCTTGCAATATGTTGTTCCTCTCTTCATAGAGGACCTTAACCATCTCTATCATATCAAAGAAAGACTTTCTGAAGGTCTTCTCATCTTCTGTCATGAGAGGTTCTCCTTCATGAGAAATAGTCTTTGAAGACTCAACTACAACTTGAGGTTGTACTAGTGTTGGAATCTCAACTGCAACTTCTACAACTTGAGGCTGAACTGGTATAGAAGACTTTGGCAACCTTTTTCTTCTTCCACTTGACCCAATTTCAAGGCTTTCAACTAGCTTTCCTTCACCTCTTTTGAGCTTTAATCTTGTGAGCATGACATAAACTTGCAAACAATTAAATCCTTCTTTCACAAATCAAACCTAGTAAGCGAAACCAAAGCTCTGATACCAACTTGATCTGAATTGGAGTATATTAGTAATGTTATGCTAATTCCCCATTCAAAAATAAACCCAAGATGCTTATCATTTTCTTTTTCAAGTGCTTAAGGATTCAAAACTTTTGCATAATTAATAGATTCCCATGAGAGTTATAAATAGTTTAACATATAAAAAACATATGTTGAACAACAGCAATATAACAGCAATGAACATCAATATACAACACACAACAAGCACGTGATAAAGGAGTTCACCCCTCCTGGGCTACGTCTCCTTGGTCCAACTTCCAATGGATTGGGCCTCACTATTATGCTCAAATTACATCAAAAGTTTGTTTTACAATGCTCAGATGCCTCTACAACCTGTCTCAATGAGTTCAAAATACCAAAAACTTCCAAAATAGACTATTTTTGCATCAAATTTGGATAAGGACTTAAGGAGTTATGACTTCTCCCAGTTCCTCCACTATTTGTTCCACAAAATGCTCCAAAACCAACCAAAAGCCCTTTTTCCAATCCAAAATCTGCTAAGGAAGCGTGAAATTGGTCGTTAGGCAGGCTATATTCTGTCAGCCTTATTGCAATCGCAACCGGAAAACCGCAGGATCTCAACACAACGATACGTTGATATGCAATGTTGTGGACCCGACGGGTTAATTAACTACAACTTATAATATCCTGCATCTGGAACCTCTCGCTTATCGCAATCGGCAAGTTCAACACCCGAAGGTTTTTTTACATGGAAACACTATGATTATGGACCCGCTGGGACTTTAAATTGTGGCATATAATATATCGGGTCCGGGTTCTATCTCTGTCGGAACTCCACGGCGTCGGGGCTCATTCTTGTCGCTGATGTGATTGTGATATGCGATCGCATCACAACTCTAAACTTGTCGAGGGCTGATTTGTAACACCGAAACACTTACCGCTGCGATATGCGATTTGCGAGGGGCAATGGTGGGCTTCCACTTGGCTCCTCCTTATTCGCTAAAGACTTGCCACATCATCCCAATCCTACCATCTAGGCAAGTCAAACTTGAACTTTGACTTTCTCTAACTTCTACATATGAACTCGGATTTGACTGTCGTTCACACCGTTGGATTTAGAATGGCGAGCTCTTCAATTTGAAGTTGAGTATGACAAGATTCTAAAACTTTAATTTTTTAGCATAATTCTGAGCACCTAATCAATAACACTACAAAATTAATCATTATCACTTTGAATACAAACATAGTCATCATTTATTCAAAACTTGATTATGAGCCTAGATGTGTGGTCCAAGAAAATTAAATAGCCAATTCTTATGATGCAATATTGAAGTTGATCTATTGAGTAAAGTGAAACAATACATACACAAACGAAACCCAAAAAATCATTGCACAAATATACCTAAAATTGAACCCTAAATCATATTCCGAATATGTTCAAAGATATCAGAGAAGAAGTCTAAAAGGGGAGTAAAAACATCGTAAATAAAAAAAATGGTTGATTGCTATTGAACTTTTTCTTATGCAATCCTTTCTTATCGAAGACCTACAAACTTTGTCCATTTGGTATATCCTTTCAAGCTTGACTTCATGTTTTGCATCTGCCTTTGGCCCATGTTGATGCTTTGAACCTAAATTATAGTGCTTTAACCCTAATTTATAGGTATAAGTTATATATTATAATAAACATATTATATATGAAATGAGATTAACTGTAAAATAGTTGTAAATTACAAAATATTATATTGAGAAATATATTATCTCATGTTTGGTGTTTTAACCTAACCATTAGATATAAACCATATTAAAAAATCTAATATATATTAAATTATATTAATTGTAAGTAGAAATTATAAAATAATATATTAAGAAATATATTATTACAGTAGTGTTGATGTAACACCCTCCTCCTACATTTACCCAAGTTAACCGGTTCGCTAGGGTAAACGTATGACGAGAGGCTACTATGATGTGATTCAACTCCCCATGTACAGTTAAGGAAGTGGAATTGACAAAACTAAACTAGTCTGACCTTCCTTAGGAGCTACAAACCCTTCAAGAGGCAACCAACCCTTCCAGGTGCTTAACCCCTAAGACAACTTGTCATTTTGCTGCTATGGACCCTCAACCGCTCCCATAAAAAGCCATGCATGTGATTGAGGTCTTCCAGTCGCTCCCACAACAAGGCATGCCAACGACTGTGGACTTTTTCAGTCAATTCTGAGCCAACAACCCTAGGTTTTGTGCCACTTTTTCAAGGCCAAGACTCAAGCCATTACCCATAACTTCTTGAAACTTTCAGAAATGATAAATAACAATGGAATAAGGCTACTAATGCAATCATTGGTAAAGTACTTGATCTGGCCCCTACTAGCCATGACAGGCATTTCGTCAAACATGTCACAAATATCTAATTTACAGATCATAACAACATATCTGAGTATAAGAGTCTCATACTTATCTGAGATTTGTAAAGTAGCATTGATGCCTTATCACAATAGTTGCATTATCATTTATTAGGTCATACATTCATTTGCAAATCAAAACATGATGAGAACAACACATCAAGTTTATCATAAAACACACTCATAATCAACATATAACCAACAAAAATAACAAGGATATAACAACCATAAGAATCACATACGAGCCAGTGCCTTTACACATGAAATACCAAGAAGAAATAGATTTTATTAATGAATTCATAAGCCAACCATGTCTAGGACTTCCATGAACCACCTAACCTTAGATTAACTGAACTAAATCTTTCTTTCAGTCAATCACCCTCGTGACATATCCCAAGCATGAATGTGGGATCTCATAGAAAAAACTCAATCACAACCAAACCAGGGCTTCCAGAGGCAAAACCACCTCAACCCTCAACTAGTGATTTCACCTCACGGTCGGACATCACTAACCATCACCAGATTGGTCTCTACCCAAGATGTCCAGGGCTCCAAAGCATTTGTTCCAACCAAAGCTTCCAGGACTAATAACTCAACCCATAGTTGTTGTCAGGCTTCTATAGCGTTTGCCCAACCAGGGCTTCTAGGACTAGTAACTCAACCCACCAAGGGCTTCCAGAGATTTTTTCCAACCAATTCTTCCAGGACTAGTAACTCAACCCAATTTGTTACAATGCGTCTAGAGCGTTTGTCCAACCAAGGCTTCCAAGAACTAATAACTCAGCCCACATCCAAAGGAACATGATCACCAACCAAAAAATAAATATAAAACCCACAACACCATGGTTATCCAGGAAATGGCAAGGCTAAGAAAATCTACTATCAATCTAAGCAATCCTCCATGCCAATGACAGATCATAACCAAGAAACCACATGCATGTGTCATGCATGCCAAAACTAGCAAGGAAATCATACATGCAACTCAATACCTACAAGAAAAACTCATTGTAGTTGTTGATCTCGATGTCCTCTTGTGCTTTACTGCTTTTCCTTTGCCTTCTTGCTCCAAATCCAAAGTATGCCACACTCCTCCAAGAGTGCTCCAAGGAAACTCTAAGTTTCCAAGAGTATGAGAGTGGGAGAGAATAGAGAGAGAGATCCAAAACTAAACTGAAAAAAGGTTACAAACTGATCCTCGTAAGCCTTTTTATTAATGAGGCCTCTATTTTCTTCAATTTCCATTATTTTCCTTCATTTTCCTCCTCACATGCAACTTGTGACCTTTCACCTTCCTTTTCTCCTAATTTCCATTATTTTCATAAATAAAATTCCAATTAATGCCTCATGCATTTCCAAAGCCTTTGTCGTTTCCTTTGTCAATTTCCATAGCCATTAATTCGTCACAAGTGATCCTCGTCACTATGTTTCTACCCAACATTCAGCTTGGAATATGTGTCTCGTGACCTTGGTCTTATATTATTTTACATGGATTTTTAACCAGCGTTGTTACAGAACCTTCCCCCTTGGGGGGAACATCATCCTCGGTGTTCAATGACACTTACAACCAATAAGATAGCTGACAACCAAAACATGTTGCCCATGGAGCTTTATAACACATCTCGTTATCGCATTTAGAATGACCATTGTTGAAGATATAACAATCATATCGTTTACTAAAGCTTTATAACACAACTTATTACAATATTTACAATAATAACCACATATACACTCATAGACATTTGCTTCAACCAGTAAATAATCATACCATCTATGGAGCTTTATAAATATATATCGATACAGTATTTACATTAACATACACATATATACATATGCACATTTAATCAACCAGCAACAAGGGAATCTAGAGGCTCACACCTCCACCCTCAAAGTAATACCAGGTTTCGCCTCCTTCCCAGGAAGTCCAGAATCCACTGCCAAAATCAAAGTTGCATCCAATGTCCAGTGCCACAACCCTCGTGCCACTTGTCCTCTCAGTGAGTAGTTAACGGCTCATTATTTCATGGCACACTCCCAATGTGCATCTGCTTCCATCTGGAAATTCTAATGACCAAAACAAATCCATCCCTACCTTCCCTTCTCTACTACACAGACCCTCAAGTAATCTGGTCACCCCCTTCCATGCAGTCACACACCTTCCAAGTTTCACGGGCATCCCCTTCTCTACTACACAGTCCATCGGGTGACCCCTCCCTTGGAAATGTCATTAGATTCAAAATAAATTCAAATCGCACCTCATTGGTGGCTTGTCAATAAGGTACACTTGCAATTTTGTTTACTGCCTATCACAACAAGTCAAACTAGTTGTTTGATCAAATCATTGTGTATAAGCATATCATATCTGGTTAGCTCAAAAAGTAACCAACATAAATCAAAATCATGAATCACATGCAATCATCATAAACCAAAATCATAAATCACATGTAACCACCATAAATAAGAGTCATAGATCAAATGCATAATTAAAATTGAAATAAAACACTAATACTTATCCTTTGATCGGTCCTTGCTTTTGCCTTTGTTCTTTCCGTACACACACCAGATCGGTTGCCACACTCGAAAAACACCCAGTGCCTTATCTTCAACCATGTATACATACACATAGTGTACACCATATGCATACAACCACACACATCATACCACACCATACAATACATGCACCTTCACTTGACATACAACACATACACCTACACCCGGTGTACAACACAACACATACACCTGCAGCCGATGTACGACACAACACATACGCCTACTCTTGGTGTACAACACAACACAATGCATACACCTACATCTAGTGTATGACACAACACATACACCTACACTCGGTGTACAACACAACACAATACATGCACCTACATTTGGTGTACAACACAACACATACAACTACACTCAGTGTACAACACAACGCAATAAACATGTCGCAATACCATGACTACGCAATGCACATACACAATACCACGCATTCACAAAACAACATATACAACATGCACACAATATCACACGTACAACATGTACACAACACCACCTGAACAACAGCACCACGGTGCCACATATACATGACACCACCTTCACAATGTGTACGCAACACCATATGTACACAACACCACCTGCACACTCGGTGTACAACACAACATAATACACATGACGCAATACCATGACTACGCAATGCACATACACAATACCACGCATACACAAAACAACATGTACAGCATGCACACAATATCACATGTACAACATGTACACAGCACCACTTATACACAGCACCACCTACACAACAGCACCACGGCACCACATATACACGACACCAACACCACATATATAAAACACCACTTGCACAATGTGTACGGAACACCATATGTACACAACACCACCTGCACAATGTGTACACAACACCACATGCGCGACATGTTCACAATGCCACATGTACACAGCACCACATGCACGACATGTTCACAATGCCACATCTACATAGCACCACATGCACGACATGTACACAACACCACATGCACACAACACCCCATGTACATGGCACAATATGCACACATCACCACATGTACAATCATACACACAACACCACATGAACATAGCACCATATGTACAACATGCACAGTATGCCATATGTACACAGCACTGCATATGCAACATGCACAAAGCACCATATGTACACAAGATCACATATCCAACATGCGCACAACACCATATGTACACAACATTGCATATCCAACATGTGCACAACACCATATGTACATAGCACTACATAAAAAACATGTACACAACATCATACGTGCATAACACTGCATATCCAACACGTACATAGTACCATATGCAACATGCATACAACACTATAAGTACAACATATACACAACATCAGTATTGTACATCTAGAGACCACACACTAACTCTACCAAGCAACCTTGCTTCTAGTGTCTTTCCACTATTTATGCTTGTCCCAGCATGTCACAGATCACACTACTTTCATTCCATTAATGTATCCCTCAACATTACATGTCCATAACATAAACAAAGGCCTAGTACAAGCATATAATATCAATTCATATCCACATGATATTGACCTTGTAGATTTGTCAGAGTTACTCTTCCCATTTGATTCCTCGTAAACTAGGAACATCTTCGTGCCATTCACCTGCATAGGAAATCATTCCTCGACAAGAATGATCCCTGACAACCCTCTCGAGCAACAGCATACATATATATACATATACATATTAGCATAAAACAATCATGAACCCTGACGACCCTATCATACAATGGCAGACATATATACACATATACATATATAGACATCAATGTAATCATGATAACAACATAATTAGCAGATATCATAAGGTCAATGTTAAGAGAACTCCCTTTATGTGTATAACACATGCACAACATCAATAACAATAGTTCCCAACAGAGCTAAGGCATATGATGCCTCATGTCCATTTACTTTTCCTTTCTCATGATTGTCCTGCCACCATCCATTTATACCAATGAACCCCACCAATCCAACTGATGTCATACTCTTGCCTTCAATTTTTGTTTATTCATGCATTGAGCTCCATCCAGGTCTTACATTACCTGTTGAGTATCATTCAGCTCTTCTCGAACTCCAATAGGTTTCCTCCTTCCCAACCAATTCCCAAGACCCCAAAACACAAAATACAAGAGCAAGAAAAAAGACAAACAAGAAGAAACCATAAAAACCAATACAATACTATAGCACAAACAAAGTGGCATGATCATGCACTAGACGCAATCGAAACCGCAAATCAAGCGCAACAAATCACAAAAGACCAAAAGCATAAGACTAGCAACAAACACCATGACTCAATCCCCATGGCTTCCCAATAATTCCAAAGGAAATCTCAACCTAACCCTTCTCCAAGATTTCATGGAAGCCTCTTTGTCATGCAATTCCCTGTATCATACTGCCATAAACACATAACTATTAGTGTATAAACAAATATAACAATATACTAGTTATCTTACCTTGTTGTGCTAATCACGTTTCCTTGTAAATGAACACACATGTCAGCCACATGTTCCAAAGATCAATACAACATATCTAGTAATTTTAAATCAACCTTTACCAAGTCTAATAGCCATGTCATAATCAACAATCAACTCACAATCATCAGTCATAATACATAACGCTACAATTATCACCCACTTACACTCAAGTACATATAAATTGTCTCAACACGTGTTAGTACAACCATCTTATAACAAGATCATTTCTTCATGCAGTATTATAGACACATACTCATATCATGCAATTAATCAAACATTCAGACAACAAATAGACGACATAATAGACACCAAATACACGACATAATAAAACATTCAAGCACCAAGTATATGACATAAGCAAACTCATACCTTAATGTATCTCAAGGGAGGTTATCTTGTATGCACAATCAATCTAGATTAACACGATATAACTTCACAACAATTCAACTCAAACATAAATAGGGACATGATATCCATAACAATAACTAGCTAACATGTTCACATCATAAGCTCATAAACAATTGCCATTCATGCATAACAATCACATATGCACTGTCAGTCTAGACATAATATCACAATATACTAACTCATACCTGATTGTCATAACCATAATCATCTCCATAGGTCAATAAAAATTAACAAAAAACATAATAATATCAAGACCTCAACTGCAATGACCATAATCATTAGGCATATGACCACGATGCATACAACAACAGGTTATTATCATTCATGACTATCTGACACATGTACATATGGTCACATTGATTAGCTAACATATATCATACATGTAACTGCAACAACCATAGACTAGCAGACATGTACATAACCCAAATGCTTATAACAACCATTAACCAACATACCAGCACACCACCATACAAACTTGTATGATGATTTACTCTTACCCTGAAGTCTAGCGATGCAACCTCACTCTAATGATCTGCATCTCCTGCTCTATCTCAGCCAACACTTCAACATCATAACAACCCACAACATCATGATGACACAAACTTCATTCAATGACCTCATGGACAACAACCTTAACCATGGAAATGCATGCATAACAACATATATACATTGTCATACATAACAAATGCATATGCATTCATGAAAACCACGTCCCAATAACAACATCATCAACTTCAACATGGAGACACAACAGCAACAATGACCACCACCATGCATAAAAAACAAGAACATAGTCCACAAACATAAAGAATACATATGCAACCTACATGTACATATGACAACACATTCATCCAAGGAGAACGGAAACTAGACATCACCCAAGGAGAACAAAACCATGCTCTGATACCACTCTGTAACACCCTCCTCCCACATTTATCCAAGTTAACTGGTCTGATAGGTTAAACATGTGATGAGAGGCTAATATGATGTGATTCAACTCCCCATGTACAATTAAGGAAGTGGAACCGACAAAACCAAACCAATTTGACCTTCCTCAAGAACTACAAACCCTTCAGGAGGAAACCAACCCTTCCAAGTGCTTAACCACTGAGACAACTTGTCATTTTTTTTATATGGACCCTCAGTCACTCCCATAACAAGCCATGCATGCGACTGAGGCTTTCAGTCGCTCCCATAGCAAGGAATGCCAGTGACTATGGACTTTTTCAACTAGTTTTGAGCCAGCGACCTCGGATTTTCTGCCACTTTTACAGGACCAGGACTCAGGCCACTTCCCATAGATTCATGAAACTTTCAGAAATGATAAATAACAATGGAATAATGCTATTAATTCAATCATTGGTACAAATACTTTATCTGAATCCTACTATCCATGACAGGAATTCGTCAAACATGTCACAAATATGTAATATACAGGTCATAACAATAAATCTGAATATAGGGGTCTCATACTTATCTGAGATTCGTAAAGAAGCATTTCTGCCTTATCATAATAGTTGAATTATCATCTATTAGTTCATATATTCATTAGACATCCACTCGCAAATAAAAACATGCTGAGAACCATACATCAAGTTTGTCATAAAACACACTCATAACCAGCATATAACCAACAGAAATAACAAGGATATAACAACCATAAGAATCACATATGAACCAGTACCTTTACACATGAAATACCAATTAGAAAGATATCTTATTAATGAATGCATAAGATAACTATGTCTCAGACTTCCACAAACCACTCGACCATAGATTGGCTGAATCAAATCTTTCTTTCAGCCAATCACCCTGTTGAGGGATTTTATCCCCTAGGGCTTTTGGGTGGAACCCTAGCAGACTGAAAGTTGTCTAAACAAAGAAACATGCACACACATAGCCATTATGCTAGCAAAAGCTAATTCTAAGGTAAGAAGGACGTACATCAGGTCCTACGTTCGGGTAGTTCCTCAAGGGTCCAAACCCTTCTTCACGTCCCTTTCGCTCCTTTGCCCTGCGAAACCAACAATTCCAAAGAATGCAGCAGTATATGGACAAAGATTTATACAAAAATCATCTTTATGTTATACAAGAAAGGAGTTAGTTATGAACTTTTAGACATCTATTCATACATGAAATTCAAACATGAACATCATTAACATAAAGAAGAAGCATATCGGGAATCAAGATGTGTTTCTTTATTAGACAAATAGAAAGTACAAAAAGAGTAATATCACCTGAGCAACCTCTACAGGCTCCAAGCTCAGCCTCCTTCTGGATCCGTCCCGCCTCAAGCCTCTAGCATATCTCCTTCCAAGACTCACTCCAAGATGCCATAACTAATGGATGAACATCAAAATCGCAAGGAAACAAGGGTTTCCTGTACAAATGGGGAAAGTGCAGAAGGCACAAGGGTCTTTAGACCTGATCAGGGGAAAATCTCAGTATAATAACCTTTCTCTCTCTTCTCTCCTCTCTTAGGCCTTCCCTTTGGTGTCTTTTTATACCAATTCCAAAGTAGTTTTTTAGTTAGGAATTGGT
>APFE030093428.1:1744-33925 GCA_000404065.3 Pinus taeda | reverse complement strand
GAATTGGACTAATTTTATTAATAAAAAATATGGTACAAGAAGATACATTCAAGAGAGACAGAAAACCAGCAACCGAAAATGATAGGACTATCAACCTCGGTACTGGAGAAGAAGTGAAACAAGCAAGAAGCTACAACATATGGCTGGAAGCAAAAAAACACTAACTTCTACCCAAAATGGGTAGAAGCCTCAACACAAAGCTTTTTCCCTTTCCTTTTTTTGACTTTGACCCAACCGTCATGGGGTGAATGAGCAATAACAACTTGAAGATTGGGGTTTTCCACGGGGGAGCCCTCCTTTTCTGAATTAGAGGAGGAGGTCAAATGGACCCGTTTCGGAGCGGTGGCTATATCGGAGGACTGCACTGGACCATCGGTGGAAGGGACCACAAAATGTGGGGCTTGATCCATTTCCGCATCGCTATCTTCATCTTCAAAGCTGGAGGAATCAAAATCCACGACTGGAGGTGAAGAGAAAGGAGCCCATCGTTTGGACTTGGGCTTGGAGAGGTTATCCTTATTCTTTTTTGCTGGGCGAGATGGGCAGGTGTTCTGCAAATGCCCTGATTGGTGGCAATGGCAGCAACGGAATGCAGTATTTTCGTAATCCAGTGTTTGGGACCAGACAAAGTCGTTGATCTTGAGATTGATTTGGTCTGGAAGTCCTTTGCTCAAATCTAACTCCACGCATACTTTGGCATATGAGTAGAGTCCTTTGGATTCCCGCCAATAATCTCCCATAATGAAGCTGCCCAAGGTGTTGCCTATAGCTCTATAGACTCGAGTATGCCATAAGTGGGTAGGTAAGTTTGGAAGCCTGATCCATACAGGTGTCCTGGTAATGACTGCAGTTGCTGGATCAAAATCTGGGAACCAAGGAGTCAAGAAGAGCCCCGCAATTCCCATGAACCAAGGGCCTTCTTCTAAGGCCTTTTCATAATGCTTACTATTATCAAATATAACAATGAAGTAACCTTTTCAACAGAAACTGATCTTACAATGATGAGTCCAGTTTGCATGGATCCATGCATAGAGATCCTGAGATCGTGGCCACAGTCCATTAAATCTGCAAATGATGGCTCTTTCTGCAAATTCTTGAAGTTGGGTTGCAAGATCTTCATGGGTGATTTCAACAGAGGGAACTTCTTCTATCTTATCAACCAAAAAGGCCTTAGGTTTAAGGGCCTCCAGGGGTATGGGGTTCTCAGAGTGTACTGCATCTTTGTATGAGAAGGGATGAGTAGAGGATGACTGACCCGCTGCACCTCCTCTGAGACGAAGGGTTACCACCAAAGAGCTGTTCCTGGTAATGCTGTAAGAAGAGAGGGGAAGAAGGTCTTCAAGTTGTTTACCTTGAAAAAGAAGTCTCTGAAGGCTTGAAGGGATCCCAATCCACCGTTCTACATCCAGTTTGAGATCCAGCACTAGATCTGAAGAACTGACCCATTGCAGAATGGTTCTGCCTGTAGGCCGAGAAATTTGGATCTAAAAGGAGTCAAAGAAGTGCCTAGACCCAGTGCCAAGGCTTCTTGTGCTTCGTAAAGCAGATTTGCCATGGCGATTTTCCATTCGGGGTGTCAGACCTGCAAGATCTTGGTCGATCTGTCTATTGAGAGCCCCATCCGCGATTTTGAGATCAGACTTGGGAGTCTTGCTTGAAATATTATAATCCTCCCAAATTCTACCCTATTCAAACATTGCATCGATATGTAAGGTGTAATATGTGACATGTAATGCATAAATGGGATCTTATGTCATATTCTTTTGGCCAATCACGTGACTCAGAAGTATGACTGATTCTTTATATGGCTTCATATACTCATTGACATTATTTTAGTATGTTTTAGCAATGCTTGTCACAGGCGATGAATGCGATTCCTTTACAATTTCATTACCACCTCTATGCACATCCAAGAAATAATTAGATTTTTAAAATATTAAAGATATCTTTTGGTTCTAGGAGGCGATTCTTTATGAGATATCAAAGTAATTAGAGATTTAGGATTCTTCCCTTCTTTCCCTAAATTCAAAATTTTGTGCTTAGAATAAAATCTCTTGGCACACTAATGCACCTCCTCTTTGAAATAAAATGATAATCCATGTAATTACATTTTTCCAACCTTATAGTCCGTTTTTTTTCTTTCCACTTTTCCTCTTACATTTGCGAGTATGATTGATAAACAACAATAAAATGTCATTCTTTGTTATTTGGGCCAATGAGTTGACAATGATTCCATAAGAGGGTTTTAACTTGCTTTTGGGTGTCATCTTTCTCATGTTGCAAATTTATGTATTTTCTAAATGTAAACTAAGAAAGATGAAACGTTTCACTTTCAATTGTACTTTCTAAAACAGGGTATCCATGAAATCTCATGCAATGTGCTTGAATTAGCTACAAGGTGTTAAGTTTCTAGTTATTCATCATTGTACCAGTTGATACAACTTGAGTGGGCCTAATGGTTAACAACATGTGTTTCTTTCTAAGAGGTCACAGGTTCAAAACTAGAGGGGGGTAGAGTATGTATGCCTTCGTAGACTTAGCAGTCAAATCACTATGCGGAGGTGGGTCCCTTGTCCCACAGAAAAGGGGGTCTCATATACAAATTTGGTGTCTGGTTTGGCTGTGACCCTAAAATTGGATAATAATAATAATAATAACTCCCCTTTAAAAAAATTGTATAAAGTTTTAGGGTCCCTTCTTTCAAAATTTTATTTGGCTAGTTTTACATTATAAATGGGTTAAGTTTTCAAATTGACTTTCATTTCTACAAATTTTTTGTTGAAGTTTTAAACTTAAAGGCTTTTATTAGCCTATATTTGTTCCATTGTATATACCCGAAAAATCTAATTAAACCTTAAAATTGCAAAACATTTTACCTTTTTACCTTTTGTTATAAATAAGGCAATATTGAGGATTTTCTTATTTTTTTTTTTGTTATTTCACAAAGTATCGATATCCCCACTTTACCCTTTTTTTCTCTTATTTTGTTTGAATGCAAAATTTAACCTTTATTAGCTTTTTCACTATTATAATCTCTATACCATAATTCCAATTTATATCATCATAGTGACCCTTATCTTTCTCTTCACGCTTAGCCATTAAAATTTCTGAAGTATCAATATCCTGGTGTAATGGACATACACATTAAATGCCACGTGTTCATGTTATTAAACGATAGTATCAAGATATCAAAACTTTCTGCAAAACATAGAAAACTCCTATACCATGATATGCTCGAGTTTTCGATACCCCAATATGGCTGATATCCTAATGTTCCAATATTGTTATATGGGAGAATTTTGTAACTAAATTTTTTATGGAACTTTGATACTATGATATGAAAATATGCCATGTCACTATGCCACATAAATACCAAACATCCAATCATGCTTCACTGCATGGAAATGTGATGACTTGGCCTATGACATGTGTCAACCATTTATCACATTTTGACATGTTGATGTGGTACTACACGTCACCTGGTATGACATCATATGCGATAAGATTTGTGTTGGCACTATGGTACACGTGTTGTCCTTGATGGCAACTCACTCACAGGTCAATACAAATTTGATAAAGGGAAACTCACAATGTAACAGGTCAATTCAGAGGTAACAGGGCAATGGTACAGAAGAACAGAAAGTTGGAACAAAGGACTACAAATCATAATCAAGAGGTTGAAGAAAAATGATGTTTTAAGTCAGTTTAAGCTGTATACGCAGGTTCACCTTGTCAAAGTGGTGTATATGTATGCACACACTTTCACAAGAGGAAAAGTGCTAATGGGTTGGAAAATCAAAGAAATTTAAGATTAAAAAATACCAAGGGTCAATACCATGGTATTAGCTCACAATATTGAGCAGAGTAACAATTATTTGATCTCGTCCTAGAATACCAAAAAGGCCAAAAACTATATAAGGAGGAGAAGATCAAAGGGCCAAGTGTGCAAGTGAAAGAGTTTTTCATGAATACTTCTATCTGAAGTATATCTTTTGTTGTACGATCTATGGTTATTATATGATTTTAAACATCTTGTGTACCTTTAGATACAATGTTGGATCAAGATCATGAGACCTGAAATGAGTTATCATTGTATGATTTGATAATTGCTGGGCTAGATCTAAATACCGATGCATGTTTTATCCTATAAATGTTATGGTCTAGGTATGACTGAAGTCTGGAATAGTTGTGAAGTTTTAAGTTAGTATTTGCAGATCTATATGCTGGTTCGCCTTGGTGAAGGCACGTATACACGCTGGTTTGACTCTTCCAAGTACCGTATGTAAATGAAAAGTACGTTATTCAGAAATGACTGACCTATCTGATCATTGCTGTTGTTTTACTGCTGTCTGTCAATGATGTCTTCTTAGATCTAAAAGTAGAATTGAATGCATAAGGAGATTGAGTCTGATTGATTGATTAAGTGATAAGGGTGATCTTTATTGCTGTCTGTATAGATCTCTATAATTTATAATAGATATTCAAAATGTTACTGGTTGATACAAATTTGATTTAAAGGTTTTTATGATTCAATAATTTTGGAGGTATACACAGGTTTGGTTAAAGGAAGTAGCGTATACACGAATGTTGGCTTCACTAAAGTAGCGTATACATTATGACATGATTTTTGAGGTTACAGTTGGTTCTGGATGATGATGCAGGTTTCTTGGTTCAGCACAGTGTTCTGGTGACAATGATCTGATTGTTCAAATTGACTAATTGTTGGTTGATGCAGTTATTACTGAGTTTGAGCTTCAACGTTACTGATGGGTCCAGTGTGAAAATTTGATGAAACATGGCCTTCATATTGTGTTGTTGTCTACCAGCAGTATCCAGTCTGAAAATTTATGAAATGTGGTCCCTGGAGGAAGAGAGAAGTTCGTAGGTTTCTGTAGGCTGATGCCTATGTACTAGTAAACATATCGGCTAGTACAAGAGCTAGGGGGTTGTAGCTCCCTTCCAGTAGAATATGGAGAATGAGAGAAGGTTGTCACCTTCTACAGGTGGGTGCCTGCGTACTGGTATGAGTTTGCACCAGTACAATATTGTAAACAACTTTTATTTATATTAAAAAGAAGACAAAGATGACAGTATGATGAGCCCCAAAAATGGGTAACTTATTGGGCTCATTATTTCCTATTGTTCGTGATTAATCCACCATTCTTCATAGTTAATGCATGCTTTTGAGTATATTTATGTTGATTGAATGAATGAGAATAGTCACTTGACGATGGAGGCTAATACGTGGTTATTGCAGATTTTTGGACAACTTTTGGACCAACATCAAGCATTTATGAGCCAGTTGACAACCAAACACGAGGGAACAAGGCTGAGGATTCATAGGAAGGGTGTCTCCTGCACTAAATGGCCCCTTCCTCAAATTCTCCACCATCAGCTCGGAGTTAAGTAGGTCACCGAAGATGATTCCCAAGGGTAGCCGAGCAGATTTTTGTAAAGTGACTGATTACTTGCAATTTGAGCAGCCGAGCCCCTTGAGTTAAGGAGGGCTATTGGAGGTCCTTATAGTGTATAAGAAGGAATGCTTCCAACCTTCATAGTTTACTTTTGGAACATTTGTATTTTGCACTCTAGTGCTGCTATGTTTTTGGTCATTTTTGGAGCTTTTGTTGTAAACATTTTTTGTGACATGGTCATTTTCTGAATAATGGAGATCAGTTTTATGTTGCTTCAGCTCTGAGCTTATTCCTAGGAGCCTGTAGCTCTTGGAGTTAGACCCAACCCAAGTGCCAGGACCTCCTCTGTGTACTGTTATATGTTTTTGCTGCCTTCAAATAATTTCTGCTAGTAGGTTACAATCTTGCTTGGTTACTTAGTTCATTCTCAATGATTGAAATAGTTGTTCATGTTTCAAGTGATTTAACAGGTTGGTAATAGAAAGTATCTTCGAAAAAGGCCATCAATCAACCCTTGATCTCACCTCTCCCTCCTTGGGACCATGAGCTGAGACCAAGGTGTCCTTGCTGCCATAAAAACATTGTTCTTGCTTCATGCAATTTTTAGTGTTATATTCTTAGTTGCAAAAGTTGGTACCAGTTGTGAGTACATGCTTAGATCCATTATTGCTTGGTTTTCCTAGTTGTCTTACATGATTTCTTGCCAATAAATTTCTGCCCATCATGATTTTTGGTAATTAGGTCAAAATTAGGTTAAAGTAGCTAGATCTTTGGTTCTCCTAGTCTTCGTTTGAACAGTTTGGAAAATAACGCGCAGAGCACTTGTGATACCTCCTCCCCTACCCTTACCCCATCAATGTAACCTACTTCATCCTATAACTTAGATTCTTGCCTCTCATTTGCCACATTCCCTCACTTTGCCCTAAGTCCTACATTCTTGTGCAACCTTGCTTCTCCTATCTTCGAACGAACCTAATCGCCTTAACCACTCCTCATCCTTATTCACCAAGTCCTAGACCTCCTCACACCCTTATCTCACCTCCATACCCACTTCTTCACCTTTCTTCCACCATCAACCCTCCAAAATTCCCTTTCGGAACATCCTGTAGAACATTCTGTAGAAGCTGTAGAACATCCTGTAGAAGCTACAGAACATCCTATAGAACCCCTACAGACTTGTTGTAGAAGCTCACAAAAGCGGTTTCTTGAGATCCGAACACTGTGAAACTCTCTGGAAAGGTGCTAGGGACCCATTAGGCGCTCTTCTCACCTTCCCAACCTCCTACAAGCATTTCCTTTCGCCAATCAACCTCTACACAGTAAAAAACAGTTAAAGCACATGCATAATAATTCTGTGAAATTACTCAAAAATACAAAAATATGTTTTCTTCATATTTCTCTTCAGAAGTAGCTTAGTCACATGCATTTTACCTCTCCAATAGTCAATGGAATCTGGTTCCACTACTTTCATCTCTTTTCTTGCACCAGTAGGGTTAGTCAGTAAAACTAGGGTTTGCTAGGGTTTGCATTTCCTTTCAGCTTTCAGTTTCTTTCTGAGTTATCTTTCATCCATCACAGTTAAAAGATTCTTCTAAGAGCTCATAGAAGTTGGCTTAAGCTCCTAGTAGACTTGTGCTAGCTGATCAAGTGACAGCTGTGGCAAGAGCTAGTAATTGTGCATATAGCACTGTCGCTTCCAAGTTTGTTACGAACTACCGGGTTGATAAAAGTAAAGAAGGGAGTCCCAGGAGTTGCAGCATTATTGTTGCAATACTGGAGCCCACCATCCTTTTTGGCACCATTTTCGGGGAATCGTCAGAGTATTGGTGATTACTGCTTTTCTTCTATTTTCTACTACAACCTTCTACTAAGTAGTTTATTTCAGCAAGAGTAGAGTAGTTGCTTCATTTCCATTCTGTAATTTCATTTCCGCAAAAGTAGATTAGAAATTTCCTGCTTTCATTTCATTTCAGCAAGTGTAGATTAGATATTTCCCGCTTTCATAGGTTAGCATTTCAATTCCGCAATTTCAATTCTGCAAGCGTAGATTAGCATTTCATTTCTGCAATTTCCATTCTGCAAACATAGCTTAGCATTTCATTTCAGCAACATAGATTAGTCATTTCCTACTTTCATTTCAATTGCGCATTTTCATTTCAGCAAGATAGATATTAGTTAGTTGCAGTTCAATATATTTCAGTTTTGTAGGTACAAGCAGAAAGAAAAAAACAAAAAAAACAACCCAAAATATTTCATTTCATGCCTCGTAGGAACATAGACAATACCGGAAAATTCTTACCCAACACCCCCACCACATCTCTGAGTCACCCTTCGCTTTTCTTTGGTGGCAGTGATCCAAAAGGACCTATAGGTGAACCTCCACAGATATACGAAGATCCTATAATAGAAGAAAAGCAAGAAAACATTCCTCTTGAGACCTGGCTGAACACAGAAACGGTATAGGAGACGAGGAGAGAATAGAGGGTGCCTTCCCCATCCGACATACCAATGGGGACACGAAAATGAAAAACATAAGTCCCTCAGCCTTACCCCACTTCCATGGATTGACCACTGAAGACCCTGATACCTTCTTGTTTGAGTTTGATGTCCTTTGTCGAACTTATGACTATGCAGAAGGCACACAAAAGTTGAAACTCTTTCCCTCTACCCTCAAGGATGCAGCCCTACGCTGGTTCATGGGGTTACCTGGAAACAATATCACAACTTGGGCTCAAATGCAGCAAGCCTTTAACAAAAAATACCGAGACTACTGTAGGTCAAAGGAAACGAAGGGAGAGATCTTTCGAATGACCATGGGAAGTGATGAATCTCTAGAAGACTGTGTGGTATAAAATGCGGATGCAAATTAGAGTTTAATTTAATGTCAACCCGGGAAGGTAAACTTAGAAGTGCTTATCTAAAATATATAGATCTAGAAGGACTCCTAATTTTTCCAAGATCTTAAAATCCCCTTACAGGAACATATTCATTAAGATCTCTTTCAATGACTAATTAAGCCTAGATCTAACAATTGTCTGAGATCTTACGGTCCTCTTACAAGAACACCTTCAAATAAGATCCTTCCAATATTATAACATTTAAGAAAAATTGAAAGCTAAAATCAAACAAAAACATAAAGTAAATTATAAACAAATAAGCATGCAAGTGAGGCCATCGGGGCCCTCCATAACTCCACCAGCACACCACTTCAATGGAGACTCAGATGTAGAAGCAAAATTGAAGTATGATCCTTTATTTCAAAATTCTAAGATTACAAAAACTTTCAGATTACAAATGGAGGAGATTGTACTCCTATTTATACAATGGGATGAGTAACAAACTCATAATTATCATCCACTAATCTACTTTCCCATTATTACAAAATATGATCCCACAAATCTCTCAAGCATTTTTAACTACTTTCCCATTATTACAAAATACGATCCCACAAATCTCTCAATAAATATCTCACATATCTTGGATAAGATATGCCAACCAAATCCTCCATGATCTTCTCCTTAGGAATTGGATGAGATATGCCAACCAAATCCTCCATGCTTTTCTCCTTAGGAATAGGCTTGCATAATTATCTCCTTCATATGGTGGAGGAGATATGGATAAGTATCTTGGAATTAATTCTTCACATATTTCCTACACATCACAAAACTCACATATTCTTGAGATATATATAAAAATATGTACATTTTCTAATAATTAATCATAAATTCACTTGTAATACAAAAATGAATAAAATGGAAAATAAGAAGGTGAAACCCCAAATGTATGTATGAAAATGATATGATAAAAGGTTAATGGGACGATGAGATGTAAGGAATAGTGAAGAAAAATGTGGATGAAAATATGACATTTATGAGTCCCAACAAAGACTATGAAGAAAGGTTCCAACTTAGTTATAAAAGGGCCAGGTGTACACTTGACCCTGAATCTTTGAAGCTGGTTCTGCTCCGAGGAGTCCCTGAAGACCTTCTAGATACCCTCCATTTGCTAGCCGGCGGAGACATCTACCAACTACCTTATGAGGACATAAAGACTTTGTTTAGAAACCACTCTAGGGCAGCCCAGAAAAGAGGTAGGGGGAATCCGCTTTCAGCCAGTGCCACCTTCTCCAAACATGAGTTTACAAATCAAATGGAAGACCTTAAAAGTGAGATGAGACAGACCATTTCCATGCAACTGGATACTTTCCGAATCCAGCAGAAGAAAGAGGAAGCTGAGAGGGCTTTGGCCATCTTTTGTCCCAGAAGCATAAGGAAGCATCCTAAGAACGAGTGTCCATTGCACCCAGTGGAGGTATGTTTCGTTTGTGAGGAAGACCACCCTACAAACCAATGCCCAACCTTGCCCGGATTTAAAGCCATGTACCAAGGGGCCGAGGGAGCCACTGAACCACTCTACTTCCTCAACCAAAGGAGGCTACATGGATCCAGACCTTACCAGCAGGGGGTGCAAGGGACATCCCAAACTTATTACCACCCCAACCAATCCGCTCATATACCTTCTTGGGGCCCCCCTGCTCATCCTCCCTGGTCCGCACCTCCTCCTTGGTCTTATCCATCTCAATACCATACCCAACCTGCTGCTCATTCGTTTCACTCTCATGTTCAGCCACAACCTCAGTGGAATGCACCTCAGATGGGGTGGAGGCCCCAGTACAACTTTCCTCCCGCCATTTTGCCTCCACCACCTGCTCCACCTCAATCATTACCTCCTACTCCTCCAAGACAACTCCAGATTCTTGCTCAACCGAACCTGAACCCCAATAACAGATAGGCCCAGCAGGTATATACTGCAGAGACAACATGCCTTACCTACGCTGTGGAGATTTAGGAGATAAACCTATGATATGGGAAGGTCCTTCCAGATCGCCAACTTCCTCTGGAGGCTAAGGAAGGGAAACAGGAAGGTGAACCCAAAGTCATTCCATCCTTTCTTGAGAGACTAATGGTAGCCACGCAACCAAACCCAGAGGAGACTGAACTTATGGGAGAACTTAAGAAGTTGTGTGTGAAAATACCACTTATCCAAGCCATAAAAGATGTACCAATCTACAACAAATTGATCAAGGATAAATGTTTTAGGCGCCCAGGTAGGCGCAAGAGAGATGCCCCAACTATCAATGTCATAGGACAACTATCCGATCTAATGTTGGGACAAGTAATCTGTCCAAAATATTTGGACCCCGGGAGTCCTGTAGTTGATGTCCACATCAATGGCACCATAATCCCCCACACCTTGATTGATCTCGGGGCTACTATTAATGTGATGACCAGGGACACCATGCTTAAACTTAACCTTCAGAGTTCCTTGAGAAATACCTCGACAGTACTACAGTTAGCAGACCACTCCACCGTGACTCCCGAAGGGATTTTGGAAGATGTCTTGGTCTCTGTTGATTCTTAGGAGTACCCTGCGGACTTCTTGGTCCTTCAGCCAAAGGTAAAACTCACTGGATACCCCCTCATTTTGGGAAGGCCTTGGTTGGCTACTGCGGATGCTTACATCAGTTGTTGAGCACGGAGCATGACCATCAAGAATGGACCTATGACCAAACAACTAGTCCTATACCCTCCTGCCCAACCTCTGTTAGAACATGATTTGCCTCTCTGGTTGGAGGAGGGAGATGAGGATGAAGTCTACTCTACACCATTGTGCACAGTAGAAGCCACCATGGGAGGTCCTCAAACCAATGATGACCTAATTGAGAATTTGATTCGAAATCCACCTCCTAGTGTGCTGCCATTAGAGGAGTTGGTGGAAGGTACCCAATCTAGCGTGTTAGTAGACCTTTGTGTAGCTGATCTAACCTCTCCCAGAGTTAAGAGTGTGGAATTTGGCCTTGAAAGAACCTTGAAGATCAGCTCGTCCCTATCCTCTTCTTAGGAAAAGGAGCTGTGTAGCATTTTGAACCACCATTTGGATGCTTTCGCTTGGAGCTATAAGGAGATGAAAGGAGTCCACCCTTTAGTCTGTACCCATCACATTTACATCAAAGAAGATTGTAAACCGGTCAGGCAGTCTCAGAGGAGAATGAATCCAGCCCTTAAGGACATTGTCAAGGAAGAATTGCAAAAGCTATTGGATGCAGGATTCATCTACCCCATCTCTGATAGTGAGTGGGTCTCTCCTCTGGTGCTTGTGCCCAAGAAAAATGGGAAGTGGAGAATCTTTGTAGATTACCGAGAACTTAACAAAGCCACCAAGAAGGACCATTTCCCTTCGCCTTTCATAGACCAAGTGTTAGATGGACTGGCAGGGAAGAAATTCTTTTCTTTCCTAGATGGGTTCAGTGGGTATAATTAGATCCAAATCAGCTCGGAGGACCAAGATAAGACCACCTTCACTTGTCCATGGGGTGCCTTTTCCTAACGGGTCCTTCCCTTTGGACTATGCAATGCCCTTGCCACTTTCCAGAGAGCAGTACATAGCATATTTGCTGAGCTGGTTCATGATTCAGTAGAAATCTATATGGATGACTTTACTCCTTATGGGTCCAACTTCCAAGAAGCATTGGCTAACCTAGGAAATTTTTTAACCAAGTGCATTGAGATGAACCTTTCCCTCAGTCTCGAAAAATGTGAATTCCTGATCACTGAAGGGATCGTGCTAGGTCATACAATTTCTCAGCAAGGATTACAAGTGGATCCCAACAAAATTGCTATCATCCAAAAGGTTCCACCTCCTCAAAAGGTAAGAGATGTTCAGAGTTTTCTAAGCTTAGCAGGATATTATAGAAGATTCAATAATTTCAGTAAGCTGGCCTCGCCATTGTTTGGTCTTTTGGGGAAAGATGTTGAGTTTATATGGACTGATAACTATCAAGGGGCTTTAGATGAGTTGAAATATAAGCTAGTAATCACCCCGATCTTGAGAGGTCCAAACTGGGCCCTACCTTTCCACATCCACACTAATGCCTCGAACAAAGCCATAGGGGCAGCCTTAGGACAAGTTGAAGAGAAACTACCATATTCCATGTAATTTGTCAGAAAAAACCTGTCCAAGGCAGAGTTGAACTATACTATAATTGAGAAAGAGTTCCTAGCCATAGTCCATTCCCTAAACAAGTTCAGACACTACATCACTGGTTATCAAACATTTGTGCACACTGATCATGTCGCGATTAAGTATTTAATGAATAAACCTGATGTAAATGCTCATATCATTAGATGGTTACTTTTGTTGTAGCAATTTGTTTTGACCATTGTTGACAAGCCAGGGAAGGAAAATGTTATTGCTGACTTTCTGCCTAGACTAGATGTGCCTGTAGGTGAAGAAGGGAGGGTAGATGATCAAATGTCGTATGAACACCTGTTTGCTATTTCGGTACTCTCTCACTGGTTTGCTGATATAGCAAATTACTTGGTTTCAGCACAATTCCCTCTGCACCTATCCTCAAAGGAGAAGAGAAAAATTGTGAGGAAAAGTGCCCCATTCACTTGGATTGGGGGCAACCTGTTTAAACTTGGCCTAGATCAGATCTTGAGGCATTGTGTTAGGGAGGAGGAAGTTTTCGACATCCTCCTAACTTGTCATGATGGACCGCGTGGAGGCCACTTTGCAGCAAAAATGACTGCCTTTAAAATTCTACAGGCATGCTACTATTGGCCCACTCTTCATTAAGATGTCAGAAGATACATCAGCCAATGTGACGGATGTCAGAGGATGGGGAAACCGACTCCGAGGGATGAAATGCCCCTCCAACCTTAAGTGAATTTCAAGCCATTTGAGAAGTGGGGCATAGACTTTGTGGGTCCTATCAATCCTCCTTCAAAGCAGAAGTCTTACATCATTGTGTGCACGGACTACCTGACCAAGTGGGCAGAGACAAAGGTAATCAAGGCAGCAACGAAAGAAAAAGTGGCTGAGTTTTTGAGAGAAAATATCTTCTACAAGTTTGGCTACCCAAGGGAATTAGTTACAGATCAAGGAAGTTAGTTTACCTCTAACCTGATTGAAGACCTGCTCGCTCATCACAAGATCAAGCACAGGACTTCCACCCTTTATCATCTGCAAGAAAATGGGCAGGTGGAAGTCACTAACAGAGCTTTGGAGAAGATTTTGACTAAAGTGGTGGGCATCAGCAGAAAGGATTGGGCAGATCGCTTGGTTGAGGCCACTTGGGCCTACAACACCACTTGGAAAACTACAACCGGTTTCACACCTTATGAGATGGTCTACGGGAAGAAGGCTTTGCTGTCCATAGAATTCAAGTACAACACATTGAGGTTGGCAGCTCAGCTGGACCTAGACCTCAGCCATGCACAACATGACAGATTACTACAACTGAATGGATTGGATGAACAGAGAATGCATGCCCTCCTCCACTCAGAAGTGGTCCAACTCCAGAGAAAGATATGACATGACTGACACCTTAAAGAAAATCAATTTCAGCTAGGAGATTGGGCGCTGTTATATGACTCAAGATACAAGGATTTCAAAGGGAAGTTGAGGACAAGGTGGCTAGGACCATATACAATGGAGAAATGCAACGACAATGGTTTAGTTCTCATCAGGACCATTGATGAAGAAGCCATCCCCATGCTCGTCAATGGGCATCGATTGAAAATCTATAGGAAACCCCTCTCTAGGCAGGAGTTCATTGAAACTTTGGGCAAATCAGTGCTGGTAGTGGAGCAGGGCCTTGTCTCTACTCCACCCACACCTTGATCATAAAAGAAAAAGAAAAAAAAAAGCAAGCAGAAAAAGAATAAGAAGATCCTTGGGTGAAAACCTCTTAGAGGCGCCCGGGGCAGACATTGAGGGTGAAAACCTCCTGGAGGCGCCCCAGTTGTCTCTCCAAAAAAAAAGAGAGAAAAGGAAAAGAAAAAAAACAAGAAATAGGCCTAATTTCTGTTGAATAATTGCAGGTTGCAGGGAAGACATTGTAGGTTAGGAGGGTCGCACAAAACAAGGACAGAGGTTAGCACCAGGCTACAGGACATCCTCATAGACACTTCCTCCATGACCACTCCCCTTTCTTAGGATTTGATCACAGTCGGGTTAAGATTTCACCTTCTACAGGAAGTTCTGGGCCTTCTACAAGAAGTTTTGTATCTTCTACAGGAAGTCCTATTTCTACAGGAAGATCCTGTAGAACCTTCAGACAGGCCAAAATGGATCTTGGAAAGGAATTCGAAGGTTGGAATCTACCTGCTAGGCCTGCAACCACCCCTGTTTCCATCCATCACCACATGTCACCCTGTTTCATCTCCTTACACCTCTGTTGCACCCATCCTGTTATTTGTTCCTGCACAGTCACACAAAAAACCTTGTTTTCCTCATACTGCCAGCAAGAAATTTTAGTGACAAATCAAGCAGTAGTGTCTCGCTCACCCTACCTGTCGATCTCCATCTAGACTCTTCATCAGCCGAATCCCTCATTAGCAGTATATCCCTACTCGTTTAGCTTGCATCCCAGGAGGAGAAGCAACTACAAGACATTCTACAGGAATCCTGTAGCAACTGATCCCTCTGGGAGACATACTCTGGAGACAGGGACAGCCGAAAATGACAACGGAAGCATGCAAAGGGCTCATCTTGAATGTGAAGATATCATCAACAGCCGAAGCCAAGCAAAACATGTGCATGCAGCGGAAGCAAACGAGGGAATGGGTTCCAAAACCCATGCATGCAGCATTAACAAATGAAGGAATGGGTTCTAACACTCGTGCACGAAGCAACAATGAAAGAAGGAATGGTTTCAAGACCCGAAGTCTGCATAATGCGGCCGTGACCACACAGGTAAGTGTCTAAACTCATTCATCAATTACATAAACTATATTTTAAAAGCTGCATGCCTATGGAAATGGTTCGGATTGAATGGGATCGGTGGCCAGTCAACTGGCAACCATCGGCCAGTTACATAACCTCGCGGGATCTGAACAAGCCTAGTTACATTCAAAATTTCCGACAAGACGTGCAGCTAATGCATGTGGAGTGTCCATTCAGGGAGAAATCTTTGGGACTGGTAGTGGTGGCGGCGGTTAACGGCCGAGGGGAGGTGATGGAGGTCAGAAAAAACGTAGAGACATTATGGCTGTGATGTCAGAACAACGGTTCGGTCCAGCCACCTCATCCCCGCAACATGAATCATGCCACAGTTAAACAATGCTTGGCTGAAACTCATACCATCTTCTATTCATTTTGCACTTGCAACGTCCTCAACTGAAGTACGCGTCCTCCACTTCCAAAAACCATTAACCAGTCGTCATCCACCAGTTTTCTACCTATTTTCGAGAATCTCCCACGTATCGGGCTCGCTCAGAGGCGTAGTGGCATTCTACAGGACCCGGGAGGTCTTCTACAAGAAGAGTTCTATAGGAAACACTGCACAGTTTTTCGGAGCAAGGAAGCCTGGGATTTTTCTTAGTCGAATTTGGAGCTCCAAACGAGGTAGGCTCGAAAAAACTCTTCTATGCATGGTATGTTTTGAAAAGGTGGTGAATTGAATGGTATCAGATTGGGGAATCAGAGAAAAATCTGCCTGAGTTGGGAATGAAACGTTGCCTGTGTGTTACACTGGGGTTCTCAGTTGTTTCTACGTCAGGATTCTCCTCCACGTTTCCTGTTTTTAAAATTCTCCTATAGGGAAGATATGCAACTGTGGGGCCAGCCTGTGTATGAAAATTTTGAATTTGCATAACTGTATGCGTGCTGAGAAGGAAAATTGAGCTCTGTACTCTATCTGTAGAAATAAAATTCTTCCTTTCCTAAAAAAAAGTCGAGTTCTGGGCAACAACAGTCTCAAAATCAGGGAATTGTTGCTAAGTGATATTGTACACCCGAGAAATCCCTTCTTGAGTTCAGGGGGGAAACCATAAACAACATTCCCTTTTCTGATCAAAGCATAAAACAGAGCACTCTCACCATGCCAGGGGGATTCATAAGGAAAGAACCCTCGGACCCCAGCAAACTGCACGGGCATCCTGAGGTGGTGGACCTTTTCACCCGAGCCAATTGGGTGTCCTTTTGTGACAAAATTCAGGGTCACGATGAGGAGATAACTGAGGAATTTTTAATGTCCTTGAGACCTCAATCAAAGACACATGCCACAGTTAGTTTTAGGGATTTGACCTTAGAACTCACCCCTGAGCTCATCAGTCGTGTTACTGGTATACCATTAGGGCTCCCTTGGAGCAAGGAGGAGAGATCATTGGGCCAAGATGCCAAGAAAGAATTCTTTCTACTCGAGAAACATCCTGTAGAAGACAAAAACGGGGTTAGGAGAACCATCTTGCCTCCTCTCTGGAGAGAAGTCAGTTTCCAAATCATGAAGTACATTACATGTGAAGGGAGGTTTAGCATCATCTATGGTTATCATTTCAGGTTGCTGTGGGAACTAAGACATGGAATTGATTTACCTCCAGACAAGAAAATGAGCATTCCGTATTTTCTTCTTCAGTCACTAATTGAATGTGGTACAAAATTGAATGAAGGGACCCCAGATCAGTTAGCCCATCATGGGCTCATCAAACTACTAGTGGAAGATGCCCTGCACACCTACACTGTCCCCATATCTTGGGAAATCCTCCGAAACATGTCTAGGGATGATAATATTAGAATTTTGGCCGAAGATATCACCCCATCTAGCAGTGAAGAAGGAGAACACACTGAAGAAGGAGGGAAAACCAATGGTGAAGGAACATAGGACATTCAAACACAGCAAGAACATAAAGAAAAACGAGAAATGGGCCAGATGGCTGAACCTAAAACAGGGGAGGAAACAACGACACAAACACCAAGGGAAAAGAGACTGCAGAGGAGAGCCGAGAAGGCTGGAAAACCCCAAATGAAGGCTATCACAGCCAAGGCAGACACAGAAACAAAAAGGAAAGGAAAAACCTGAAATAGCAGCACCACAGATAGAAATGGTTGACACAGGGACTTCTACAGGAAGCATGGAAGAAGAACAACAAGAGGAGAAATCACCTGAAATATTGGTAAGGGAGGTAGTAGCTGTGCTTGCCGCCTTAAGCACACCTCCAAAACCAAAAGGGAAGAGAAAGAGGCAAACCTCCATGTACTTTAAAGAAAGGAGGAGCACACGGATCAAAGTAGGCAGACTCCAGCCACAGTCAAAGGAGCCAATTGTCATTAAGGACACAACACCTAAACCAAAGGAAGAGTCTCCTTCAAAGATATCCATCACCTATGAACGAGGAAGCCCAAAAACCTCCACCTGGAGAGAGAGAATTAAGATGATGGACTCAAAGACAGTTCTACAGGAAGCTGAGAAATCTCTATAGGAAACTCGGGCTAAGCTAAAAGAGACTGAGAAATTGGAGGAAAAGGTGGCCAAACAATCACAGGAAGAAGGAAAGACAAAGCAAATATTGGAACCAAGCCCTCAGCCTAACTTGGGCTCATACTATAACCTGTTAGAAGCCGGGAAGATAATTCCCCAGAAATTTGCAGTACCACTCTTCTTTGCACTAGAACAAGAAAGAGTGAGGACTCACACTTGGATGAGGATTTCCAAGTCCAAGGTTGTGGCAGACATAGGCCACCTAGAAGAACAGCTCAAGGAATCAAGAAAAGAATTCGCCATGGTAAGGCACGTGGAAAGTAGTCAGAGGGCCAAACTACAGGAAGAGAACGAGTTGCTGAAGCAACAACTACAGCTACAGGGACGTTATAAGGAAGAGAAGCCCTCCGTTTTGGGTGAAAAACAGTAGCAAGAGGGACCTTCAGCATGCAAGGAGGCATCTGATGGACAGCAGAAAGAGGAAAAGCTGTAGGCTGAGGTTGAGGCACTAACAAAACAGCTACAGGAGAAGGAGTCACAGGCAGTAGAGGAAATACAGTCTCTCAAGCAACGGGTACAAGAGAAGTAAGCCCAACTGGCCTGCATGGCCAGCTGGGTAGTAGAGGCCTTGCAGTGTAGGCAACCTGCTAAGTTATATGCCCTATATCTTAAAGATCAATGGTTGCAGTTCCAGATTAACACCTTGGCCCAAAGGGGCACTTCCATTTCAAAATTACCATCAATTCATGGCCTTGTGTGACAATAGCCCAGCAGAGGACAAGGCCAAATTATTAGAATTCTATTTACACAACATGGCCCTTCCAAACATGAATTCGTGGGACCCCAACGCTGCAGTGGGGGATGTGCAACTTATGGCCATGGCCTCTTGGTTAAATCATGAGGAAAAAAGGGCAGCAGAGATTCGAAATATCATGAACAGGGAGCTAAGTGAGCCACTCATGATTAGAGCAGAGCCGAAGGATCCCTCAGCTTTAATATATGCCCACTACCACCTGGCCAATAACCCTCAGGTCCTACCAGATTACATTGGACGACAAGCTCAAGCCATTGCTCATTTTGAGGACATGGAAAGATTGTTGGAGGATAGTTGCATTCATGCTTGCACAAGGAGGTGGAACACACTGGCCCACAGTCTGAAAATAAGAGAATACCACTCCTCAACAAGGATTAGGGAGGCCTTGGCAAGAGTACCCCTCTACAAATAGTCAATGCAAAATCTGCAGGCCAACTGGATCGGCCTAAAGTTCAATCCTTCCTTGCTTTTAGGACAGCTAGAAGGAGTCAAAGAGGAAGAGGAACACAGGCAGTGGGAGGAAGTGGAAAGAAAAGCAGGATTCCATCACCTTGGAGGTCTGGGATGTGAGAGAGGCAGTTAAAGCAATCAAAGATGATGAGCTGGATTAGTTGCTTAGAGGATGAGCAACCCATTTAGCAGGGGAGTGATGATGAGCCCCAAAAATGGGTAACTTATTGGGCTCATTTTGCCTATTGTTCTCCATTAATCCACCATTCTTCATAGTTTATGCATGCTTTTAAGTATATTTATGTTAATTGGATGAATGAGAATAGTCACTTTCCCATGAAGTCTAATATGTGCTTATTGTAGATTTTTGGACATCTTTTGGACCAAGGTCAAGCATTTATGAGCCAGTTGATAGCCAAGTACGAGGGGACAAGACTGAGAGTTTCTAGGAAGAGGATCTCCTACACTAAATGGCCCCTTCCTCGAGTTCTCCACCATCAGCTCGGAGTTCAGCAGCCCACCAAAGTTGATTTCCAAGGGCAGCCGAGCAGCTTTTGTGAAGTGGTTGAGTACTAGCAGTTTTGAGCAGCCAAGCCCCTTGAATTAAGGAGGACTATTGGAGGTCCTCGTAGTGCATAAAAAGGAAGGCTTCCAACCTTCGTAGGTTACATTTTGAACATTTATACTTTGCACTTTAGTGCTGCTCCGCCTTTCAACTCATTTTGGAGCTTTTGCTGTAAACACTTTTGTGACATGGTTATTTTTTGAGTAATGGAGATCAGTTTCATTTTGCATCAGCTCTGAGCTTCCTCTTAGGAGGTTGTAGCTCTTGGGGTTGGGCCCAACCGAAGTTCCAATACCTCCTTGTTGTACTTTCATATGTTTTTGTTGCATTCCTAGAATAATTTCTGCTAGTAGATTAAATTCTTGCTTGGTTACCTAGGTCATTCTTGATGGTTGAATTAGCTTTTAATGTTTCAGGTTGATTTGATAGGTTGGTAACAGAAAATATCTTCGAAAAAGGCCATCAAGCAACCCTTTATCTCACCTCTCCCTCCTTGGGACCATGAGCTGAGACCAAGGCGTCCTTGCTGCCACAAAAACATTGTTCTTGCTTCTTCATGCAATTGCTAGTGTTAGATTCTTAGTTTTTAAAGTTGATACCAGTTGTGATTACATGCTTGGATCTATTCTTTCTTAGTTTTCATAGTTACTTTACATGATTTTCCGTCAATAAATTTCTGTTCATCATGGTTGCTGGTTTCTAGGTCAAAATAGCTAGATCTTTTGTTTGCATAGTTTTTGTTTGATCATTTTTGAAAATAGTGTGCAGGACACTTGTGAAACCTCCCTGCCAACCCTTCCTCCATCAGACAACCTTCTCCAACCCTCTAGCTCAGATTCCTGCCCTTAATTTTCTACCCTTCTATGGTTTGACCTAATTTCCATATTTGTGTGCAACATTTCCCTATCCATCCTTGAACAAATCCAACCATCCTCATCACTCCTCCGCTTCATTCACCAGATCCTGGACCCCTTCACATCATCATCCAACCTCCATCTCCACTTTTCCACCTTTCTTTGACCATCAACCCTCCAAAATCCCCTTTCGGAACATCCTGTAGAACATCCTGTAGAACATCCTATAGAAACCCTACAGACTTCCTGTAGAAGATCACGTGAGTGGTTTTTCGAGATCTGAACACTGTGAAACTCTCTGGAAGGGTGCTAGGGACCTCTTAGGCCCTCTCCGTACCTTCCCAACCTCCTGCAAACACCTACCCCATTTCCTTTCGCCAATCAGCCTCTACACAGTTACAACAGTCAAGGCACATGCACAATAATTGTTACAAGATTACTCAAAAATACAAAAAGATGTTCCTTTTCAGAAATAGCTTAGACACATGTACCTAACTCTCCCAAGAATCAATGGCTTCCATTTATGTAGCTTTCATCCTTTTTCTTGCACCAGTAGGGTTAGTCGGTAAAACTAGGGTTTGTATTTCCTTTGAGCTTTTAGCTTCTTTCTGCAAGTAGATTAGCCTCTGTTGAGTTAGATTTCGTCCATCACAGTTAAAAAATTCTTTTAAGAGCTCATAGAAGTTGGCTTAAGCTCCTAGCAAACTTGTGCCAGCTGATCCAGTGATAGCCTGCGGCAAGAGCTAGTACTTGTGCATACAGCACCGTCGCTTCCAAGTTTGTTACAAACTACCGGGTTGATAAAAGTAAAGAAGGGAGTCCCAGGAGTTGCAACATTATTGCTACAATACTGGAGCCCACCAATGAATCCATGTATGAGGACATGGAATTGAAGCTATAGATTGTGACCTCAAGTTACTTTGCGCTAAAAAATTCACATTATAGACATATAATGCATTGAGGATAGTGCATAAAATAAGGGGGGGAGGAGTGTAATACCCCTATCCATTTATGATGATGTGAAAATATGTGCAATGATATTAGGTTTGTGATTTGGATGTATATAATGGCTAGTTTGATGAGCCGAGTCATGTTATGGGGCATGTGTTCCCATGTACATATGATTGGATATGTTTTGAGGCCATCGTTCCCAAATATATATGCCATTTTTTGTTAAGTTGTCGAAGGTCTAGGATTGTAAATACAATGTGATTTGTAAATATTTTAATAATAATAAAATATTGGCTACAAATCCCACTCCACAATAAGAGTACTAAGGGGTTGTACAACTCCACATTGACAAGGGACAACAGTGTTGGATGACACATGTTGGTGATGTGGACACATGTGTTGAAGAATGCAACTAGTGTTAGTCTTCATAATTGTATTTGTGAAAAGAAAATTTATTGTAAAAGAAAAATATTATTGAAGCATGGGTTTTATGCTCTTTCATCCATTGAATGCTTCTAGGTTTTGTCAATATTCAAAAGAGAAATTTTCATATTTATTAGGTCCTTCTTGGGCTTATATATCATGTAAAGATTTTTTTTTTGAGTCAAAGTATTGATTTTGTCCCTCGTCAGAAAGTAGGCCCTATCCTGGAGAAGTCAACCCTATTGGAGGCAATTCAACCTCATGGAAGTAGTATAAATAGAGGGATCTCTATTCACTTGAAGCACACTCACAAAATTTCGATCTACATAGAGAAAGAGGATGAAAAGGAGAGTAAAGTGTAGGAGAAGAATACATAATCCAAAAAAGAAGAAAAATTGAAGTTTATGGGCATCTCTCTCACATGTGTGAAGTCTACCAGGGTTTCTGAACTGAAGTTGGGGGGATGAAATTTTTGAATTAGTTACAGGTCCGAAATTTTGAAGATGGGGGCCGAAATTCTGAAGTTGGGGGCCAAAATTCTGGATTAAAGCTACAATTGAAGAGCTGACACTTGGAAAATTTGGCGGATGTCATCTACTTGAACGAATGCCTGCCTTGGTGATTGGAAGATATATTTTTCTAGGTCTAAAGGGTCTTGGATTGCATCATCTTGATTTGAATTTACTAGTGGAAGAGTTGGATTGGGTTTTCCCCTAGATAGGGGTTTTTTCCTAGCTAAGTAACTACATCTTGTGTCTCTTGTTCTTGTGATCTTCATATACATTTAATTTGGTAATTTCTTGATGAAAGACAACATAATAAAGAAGTAAAATAATCCAACATAAATCTTAAGTAATTATCAACAAAAGAGGAATCAAACCCTAATACCTACATGCATTGATCTCTCAACATGGCATCAGAGCTAAGGTGAAAGAAGGACTAGTTGAAGATCACTTTATTGGCTATTAATTAAAGGAAGGAAAAGCAAACTTGGAAGAAAATATCACTCTATCAATGGAAATTTATTTGGAGATGGGACTCAATCTCATGAAAATTGCAGGAAGCTTGTTGGAAGAACCATCTACAATATATCTGGGAGATTCAAGAGTGAAGGACTCTTGGTTACACTTACAGGTACACTTGATGATGACAATGCATAGATTATTGATACTGAAGCCTTAAGAAACATGACAAGAGAAAGTTGACAACTTCAAACTCTATCAAAATGATCATCATCACATGCAGTGGAGCTTGGAGACAACAACAAATATGAAATCAAGGGCCTTGGATCTACATCATTAAAGCTAGAAAGTGGAGCAAAGCTACACCTCAAAAACATCCTCTATGTCACAGGTTTGAAAAAGAATTTAATTTCTATTCCTTTTTTATAAGATAAAGGAGATAAAGTCTCTTTTATATATGGTAAAGTTTCGGTGTGGGGAAAATATTCTAGTTTTGAAAAGGAAAGGGTTATTTGGATTCATGAAGGAATATCATATGGAGTTATAAATCCATATCCTCAAGCCATTGTTCATATGGTAATTAGACGCGTCACAATTTGGCATAGAAGATATGGACATACGCACTACATGATAATACCCTCTCTAAGTCAAATGGTGAAGGGCATCCCCAACATCAAGGCGGACCATGAAGGAGTTAGCAAGGGTTGTGCCTCGGGAAAGAATAATAAGAAATCATTTACAAGTAGTGATATAAGATCTAAGGAGATACTAGATCTCATTCATTCTGATGTATGTGGGCCCATGTCTAATAAATCTCTTGGAGTCCACCAATATTATGTGACCTTCATTGATGATCACTCTAGAAAGACATGGCTCTAACTTCTCAAGACAAAGGATGAATTATTTGAGAAGTTAAAGGAGTTTAAATCCAAAGTTGAGACCCTAACCAAAAGAAATATAAAGTCTTTGAGATCAGACAATGGAGGTGAATATACTTCAAAAGAAATTATATCGTATTGTAAAGAAGCAGGAACTAAGAGGGAGCTCATTGTTCCCTAACCCCGAACATAATGGAGTAGTAGAAAGGAAGAATCGAAACATTGACGAATGCATAAGGACTATAATATTTGATCAAGAAATACCAAAATTTCTATGGGGAGAAGCAACCATGACAACAATATACATACAAAATATAATTACTCATAGAATTCTTGACAATATGACACCATTCAGCGAAGAACCCATGTGTATACCATCTCCGAATCTTTGGATGTCCTGCATATATTCATGTTCCAAAAGACAAGCGTAAGAAGTTAGGCTCTACAAGTAAAAAATGTATCTTTGTTGGTTATAGCCTTTCATCAAAGGCTTATAGAATCTACATCAAAGGAGATAGGTGAATTGAAGTTAGTAGAGATGTTATAATTGATGAAAATCATGCCTACAATAAATCCAAATACATACCAATTGAGTTCGATGAAGAAAATGTACCACTATTTAAAGAACAAGAGCAACATGACAAGTCACCTACAAACCTAGAAGAAGAAGGACCATGTGAACCTATTCAACCTACAATTATTCCCAAAATGAAGAAGAGGCCAAATTGGTTAAAATCTACACTTGAAGATGTCGAAGGATAGGGAGAAACAAAAGGAACTTTCAGAGAAAACAAAATACCAAAAATATACTCAAGATATGTAGCATATATGATGAAGTTAATTGAAGAAGAACCAACCATGTTTGAAGAAGTTTCTCATCAAGAAGAATGGAAGAAAGCTATGCAAGAAGAATATCATGAAGAATGGAGTTTGGGAAATTGTTCCTAGACCTAGTGACAAGTTTGTTGTCACTTCCAAATGGATTTACAAAATCAAACATGTTGTTGATGGAAGTATATAAAAATACAAAGAAATATTTGTTGCAAGGGATTTCTCTCAAAAGGAAGGAATGGATTATGAAGAAACTTTTCCTCCCACTACCAGCTATACTCTTTGGTTTTGCTAGCTGCAAATATGGGATGGAATATACATCAAATGAATGTTAAAACAACCTTTCTAAATGGAATCATTGATGAAAAAGTATATATTGAAAAACTAGAAGGCTTTGAGATAAATAATAGGAATACTCATGTTTGCAGACTAAATAATGCTTTATATGGCTTGAAGCAAGCTCCTAGGGCTTGGTACATAAGAATGGATGCCTATATTTTAAGGATTTGCTTTGTCAAAAATTATAATGATGCAAACATCTATATCAAGATAGTGAAGAATGAACCAATCATTATACTTATATATGTGTATTATTTATTTATTACAAGTGTGGAGTGCAAAATTCTAGAACGTAAGAATTTCACCAAGGAATTATGAATACCTCCCTAGTTAAGAGGGAGCGTTGTGGACCCTATAAGCTATTGTAAGTTGGCAAGCTCTTTGATAAAATTCACCAAGTAATTATGAATACCTCCCTAGTTGAGAGGGAGTGTTGACGAATGTAACTAGTGTCGATCTTCATAATTGTATTTGTCAAAAGAAAAATATTATTGAAGCATGGATTTCATGCTCTTTCATTTATTTTCTAGGTCATAACCTCCATTGAAGGCTTATAGTTTTTTTCAAGAGTCAAAAGAGTCATTGTCACATTTATTAGGCCCTTTTTGGGCTTTTGTATCATGTAAAGAAAATTATTTTTAAGTCAAAGTAGTGATTTTGTCCCTCCTTAGCAAGTTGGGCCTGTTCTGGAGAATTCAACCCTATTGGAGACAATTTGACCTCATTGAAGTAGTATAAATAGAGGGAGCTCAATTCACTTGGAAGCACACACACAATTTGGATTTACATAGAGAAAGAGGACAAAAAGGAGAGAAAAGTGCAGGAGAAGAACACCTAATCCAAGAAATAAGAAAAATCAAAGTTTTTGGGCATCTCTCTCACACGTCCAAAGTATTATAGGGTTTTTGGACTAAAGCTGGTGGGACAAAAGTTTCAAATTAGTTGCAAGTTTGAAATTTTGAAGCTGGGGGCCGAAATTCTAAAGATAGGGGCCAAAATTCTGGATTAATGTTGCATTTGAAGAGTTGACACTTGGAAACTTTGACAAATATCATCTACTTGAAGGAAGGGTTGACTTTATGATTGGAGGAGGTCTTTATCTAGGTCTAAAGGGTCTTGGATGGTCTCGTCTTGATTTTAATTTATTAGTGGAATAGTTGGAGTCGGTTTTCCCCTAGATAGGGGTTTTTCCCTCGCTGAGTTCCTACATATTCAGTCCCTTTTTCTTGTGATAATCATATACATTTAATTTGGTAATTTCTTGATGAAAGACAACATAATGAATAAGTAAAATAATCCAATATAAATCACAAGTAATTATCGAGAAAAGAGGAATCAAACCCTAATATGTACATGCATTGATTTCTCAACAACTTGGAGCCCACATGGCTTTATGGTGTGCCACTTGGTTGAGAGAAGCCATGCAATCTAGGGTAGTATATATTTTCATGGAGGCATAGTTATTATTATTCAATCATTATCACTATCGTTATTACCATTTTGATGATCATTACTTTGAAGAGGATGATGGTTTTGGACTTCGGTCCTAAGCAACCAACTGGTGAACATTGATCTTAGGTTCTAGACTAGCTAGGATCTATGGAATTTGGTGCTTAGAGCCCTGGATAAGAATTACTATTGGGTTGGAACCTTGGTCATAAAGGTATGGTTATTATTGGTTTACCATTTCCCATGGAGTTGCATCCGCGACTTGGGGTTGATCCATGGTTGAAATCCATGAACCACATTGTCTATGGCAAGGAAAAATGTGGAGAGCTTGTAGATAGTCACTATTTTTATATAGATGTGTGTTCTATTTTATTTCCCATGCTGAATGTTGATTTTATGTTTGAAACCTTAGTTTCAGGGTTATGTGCTCGTTATGGTTAATTTTATGTATTTCCATTGTGTATTCATGTGCATGAAATTGTATGTGCCATGCTACAATTTGTATGCCAGTTTTACTAATAAACCCTAAATAGAGGAGTTGGTAATTATGTGGGTCTTATTTTGTATGCAAAAGTTCAATATGTTGCATTTAAACCCTAATTGTGTGTTAATAATAATGGGTGAGGCACTACAAAAATATTTCCAATATTCAATGTGAATTATAATTATATGATATTTTATAGATGTTTATTGTTAATGAATTAAAGCTAGGGTTAAGACCCATAATTATTGTAGGGTATGTATAGAATTACAGGGGCTAAAGCAATGAGCCGAGGTTTCATAAATAGAACCCAACAATATGGGCTTCCGCACAAATATTGGTAAATTAATTAATGGAATTCAGGTTGTGGTTGTGTAGTGTTTCCCAACTGGTGGTTGGGGACATTACAATTTTTATTTTTTTTTGTTGACTAGTGTAATCGACAATGGCGGTGGTATCATACTTACATTACATGGGGCCGAATCCCATCGGCTACCACTATAACCTCTAGGAGGAATCGCCCAGCCTGCAAGAACGACCCTTGGGTAAGACGAGACTCGAACTCGTGACCTGCACATCAGCATGGGTGACTTAACAGATCATTCGCTGGCCACGAGACCAAACCTCTACGGGCAGTTGGGGACATTACATTAACCTGGCCAAAATAATATTATTTAATGTCTCAAATTACTTTCGAAAGGTTCTAGACTCCAATTTTCCCAACTATGACCCATCTATAAAAATGGCCCTGTGAGTCGATTCCTTCTCTTTTTCCACTGTAAAAGTATTAATATGGATGAAAAAAATATAATAATCTAATCCAAATAAAATCCACCACAATACATATTATATAATATAACCAAGGTGGGTCATGCACTCTCCTCCTTGGCCCCCACTGAGCACTTTCACCTAGGCATATTTTTTCTCAGCGAAATATAAAGGTATTGGGAATATATCATTTGGTCTTGTATTCGCTTAGAGGTGGTTCTAGCTTATAGAAGAAAATAGATGCCCTCACACTCTCCCTTGACATCCTATCTATAGTGCGTATTAGTTGTATCATTGATGATTTCATTTATACTTGACAATCATGTAAATATTTTGGTTTCTAAATTGAATCTTTATCTCTTTCTTTCCTTGGGAAAAAAAATGTAATTTAATTTCATTAGTAGAATGATACAAAATTACCTTTTGAATATACATGTTGCATGATGTATTTTGAGAGGTCACTACAGATAATAGAGATAGTTTCAATACATTGAAAGAATTTGTCCCTGGGTATAGAGTAAGTAACAAACAAATCCTTTAAAAAAACATATTGTAAGTTGTTCAATCAATGCTAATACAAAAAACTAGAGACAATTTCCATACATTTTGCTCATAAATACACGACAAATAAAGCTTTTTCATATAGAATAAAGGATGTTGTAGATATTTTGTCATCAAATCATTGGAGGAGCTATGTGTTTTATAAAATGTTTGTGGTAGTACTCATAGTGTTCATTTCCCACTATTTCTGATATCATCCATTTCCATTGAGCTAAATCCAATCTTGCTTTAAATAGTAGATCTACCATGGCGTTTTATTCCTTGTAAATATGAGTGCATGGGAGACTGTCAAAAGCATGTTTTGACTGAATAATATCCTCTATAATTGGTGCAAGTAGAATGTCGTGACACTGTTGAGATTATTTCATGCAATTTATAACTAAGAGAGAATCATCATATACCTATAATATTTTGCAAATGTTTTCTCTTGCAAAGAAAAGCATAAATTTGCAAGCCAATAATTCAAATGGATTGATTAATACCCCTCCCAACCCCATTTTTATGTGGAAAAAAAAGTGCTTATGAAAGAAGGAAAACAACTCTACCTCTACATCTATTATCTTGCAAAGCTATATCAAAGAAATCCCAAGGTTTTGTTGGGTCTGGTTGTTCTATGATGGTGCATCTAGGGGCATGAGTGCCTTTATTTTGTGGGAAATGAGATAAGATCGAGTCCTTCAACAACCACCCTGTCTAGAGTAGATATATTTTCTTGAGAGATGACCTTATACAAGAAATCCAAATGCCCCAAAAAATGATTAGTGGGATATCTCTGTAGGTTTGAGAAGGGGAGGAATGATACCAATTGTTATAACATATTCTTAGAAAATTGACCTATTTTTTTTTTTTTTTTTTTAATTTGCCAGTTTGTTTCTTGGTTATATTCTCAGACATATGCAAGCTTTTATTTATTTTATTAAAAATTTGGCTCTTTATTCAACTAACCCAATCATTATATTATATACCACCAAGTTCCACCAAGAAACAAGACCAATTATCAAACAAAAATAGCTAATGCAAGTACTAAGAGTGCCCACACATGGACCTCCATTGGAAGAGGGGCATAATTTGTGCACATTGCTTCTTTAGTGATTGGGAGAATACACAATATAAAGAGTTTTTTGGTATTATTCTTCATTCATGTGGGATATGGCTCACTCATGTGCTGAAAATAAACAACAACACTAAGGCATGATGACAATGTAGGTTAAAGGTGCACATGTGGTGATTAAGTGCCAAAAGGGCAATGAATTTTCTTCCAATGGAATATGAAAGACGTTTTATATAAAACACTTTTAGCTTTCAATGGTGGGTATTGGCACTTAAATATTGATGGATTTGGTTTAATAGTGTACGCCCCCCCAGATGCTCAAAGTTCAATGGGGGGGAGTCTGTGATAAGTTCTTTGGGTGAGAAAACTTTTGGTTATGTGGCACACTCAAGGGAATAGTGCTCCCCTTGTGTTAAAATGAATACAACCATGACCCCCTCTACTATTTCTCTTATGGTTTCTACCAAACCCCTCTATGATGAAAACACATGATTTAGTCTGCCAGATAAGGTTCACAATGTAGGTAAGCATGGATTCATCAATGCAAAGAGATCACATGGTATGCTACCATAATAAATAGCTTTCGTTGATTGTGGCAAAGTATCCCACAACTATAGGGTTCCAAGATTTAAGGGTCAAATCTAGATTTATAGGGCTGAGTATTCAACAAATTCAGAGTTATAGGAATTATATCAATAGTCAATGGATCAACTTCAAATTTTTTGCAAACTATTTTGAGATTGTTTTCTTTTTTATTTTATTGTTAGGATTTGATTCCTGAAAGCTTGCAGCATCTTAGGGATCAAGGATGTCTCTATATATTATTTTATTTGTATAGAATAACAATTCATTTTTGGGTCCATAAATACTTGTATTTTGTAGAAGCCTGATATTTTCAGAGTTTAATGAAGTCGTCTTGATTTAGCTAATGATAGAAATTGTTTCATACATAAGTGATTTATTGGATTTAAATATCCCTTTCCTTATATATTTGAAGTTGTGTAGATCATTAGGAGAGGCTAGGCTGAAGATTAACCTCCCTTACTTCCCATGCAAAGTTATGTTCAATATTGATTAGATCAAGTAGACATGTTGTCAAATTTCGTCCCTCGACACCTTTAATTATTTACTTCTGCATAACAAAAAATTATATTTTTTTGAGTTGTTGAAGGGTCTTCTCATGCCTTCCACTCTTATCCACTGATATAAGTGTTCAGGTTGAGAATAAGTTTTAATTGATAGTCTCTTAAGTCTTCTTCCAATGTCTTCAAGGTATGTTATTCTATCATAGTTGGATGTTGATAGTTTAATTAAATCTAAAAGGGAGGGTTTTATTTGTTTAAATAAGGGTTTGAAACCCTAAGAAACCACCTCCCAAAACCCCTAAATCTAGCTACTGTGCTCAAAAGGCTATTTCTCATTTCCATGAATAGTCAATTAGCCTCATAACATTTTAGGGAGTCCCCTCTGGTTCAAGGGCCAACTTGAGCCTAAAGTAGGTTGAGTTGATTTCTTGGCACAATTTCCTAGCCCAAATTTGTATTCAATAAATAGATACAACATTTGGCACCATTGTTGAGGAATGGAATAACAAGGAGATCTTTCCCTGAGAGAACCATAATTGATTAGATCTATTCTTTGATTGTGAACAAATATTGTACATTGGATATTGGCTACATTTCTTGCACTTGATGGATCCACTTTGTTTCTATTTGGAAATTCCATGGCTGAAGATTCCACTTGTTTCAAAATGTCAAATACATTTTTTGTGTGTTAGCTCAAGGCTTGATAATGATTGTATTCAAAAATATGTTTTTATTCCTCTTGGAAATGATAAAAAAATTCAAACGTCTACAGAGGACAGAGTTTCAAAAATTTTCAATGTTTCATCTTTCAACAATATAATTATTTGTAGTTGTAAGTATTAGCTACTCATGGAATATCAATTTTATTCTATAAATTATTGTCATGCTTTTAGTTGCATACAAGGTGGTATATCAAATAATCCACTCACTTGGTTACACTAGAAGTATGAATATACTTAACACGAGAGATTTTCAATTGAATAAAGTAGGCATGTGTGTGATTGAATAAGTTTGAACTGTGAGCATCTAGGGTGTAATAGATCAATTGTTTTTTCTTTTAACAATATTAGTTTATAGTATGGATTATTTTAGTTTGAAGAGTGAAAATTGCACTTTACATGTAAAACTACAATGATTGAAATAATTTGCATGACTCCAATAACCCAATTGTTATAGGCCATTTTGTTGCATTTGGTCAATATGCCTTTAAACTAGATCAATCAACATCGATGAACACCTTGTCATCATCCATACACAAAGCCCTAAGTATGACTCTTCCAAATCCCTAATTTTTTGAGTTGGATTGATTCAAAATAATATTTTTAAGGCCCAATGCACCTTGGCCCTTTAGGGACCTGTGTTCACCAGTAGGTTGCTCCATTCTTCACCTTCAATGATCACCAATAGGTTGTCCCTCGTAGTTGTTGGGGGTGTAATGATTCCAGAAATTCGGGAAAAATAAAAAGAATCTTGAAGCTTCCTCTTTTAGAATATTCCAGGAGTTATTTGAACCATTTACCTTGGATAAGAACTTTGAATCCTATCTAATCCTACCTTGGAGAATTCACCTTTTATCCCTTAAGTGTTAGAAAATTATAGAATACAGAGCAATGGTACACATAAAATATTGCAAAAAAAAACATAGAAAACGCATAAAACAATGACTCAATGACTCAAAAATACGAGCTCGTTGGGTAAATGTAAGTGTCTAATAGATCTACATGAGGGAATCACTGGAAAAGGGGTGAATAGGAGCTTGGAAATTGATTTGGAGTGCTTGGAATATGGATTAAGGTGTAATGGAAAATAAAAATTCATTGTTTTGGGTAATTACAATCCTCTCATTGGGAGGATACCTGAGATAGCACTAGGTGAGAAATTTTGGGAAGGTATGAGTTTGGGGAAATACAAATTGAGGCAAGAAAAACTCCCAGATATTCAACTCATCACTAACATCTTGGAATTTCTAGTTTGCCCAATTGTGGAGTTCATACAGATCGAACTTGCACTGGGTCTATGAGATTTTATATTGGGTATCGACTT
>APFE030093424.1:0-15796 GCA_000404065.3 Pinus taeda | reverse complement strand
TAGAAGGTTGCAGGATAAGGTTGGAACACATAATACATCATTAAATTGACCATTGTCTATATGAACAGTTCCAGCCCTTACAACACTAAGAGATCTATCATCACCAACATATATATTTTTGGTGTTACAATCATTTAAAGAAGAAAACATGGCTTTATTTTTGGCCATGTGATAAGAAGCTCCAGAATCAATGAGCCACTATGAGAATGAGAGGAAGAAGATACATTTAGCGCATAGCCAGACCGAGATGCTTGACAACCACATGCAGAAAGTGCCATTCCTGAAGATGAATTTGAAGAGTGATCCAAATGGATGTTATGCTTCTTCATTGCTGCTTCCAAGGCTTCCATATTCTTAAAGCATTTAGATTCTAAGTGGCCATCTCGATTACAAAAGTGGCAATGTCTATCTGATGAAAATGAGATTTTGGGGGTTGCCCAAAATCCCAAATTCTTTAAAAATCTCTTGATCCTTCCCTTCAACCCATTACAAGCATGCAATATAGGATTAAAATCTCACAACCATAAGGTAATACAATACATAGCAATATATAATTAACACAGAACATGAACACATATTTGTATATTTACAGAACAGTTACAAAATTAAGGCATTTCAGCCTTAAAACAAGCTCTAGCTCGACTACATCTTGCCACTCACAAAATTTCTCACAAAACAGATATATCCCTACACCCCTATGGTATTACAATTATATAAGAATTTTGGGAAGGATCAATCTTATCCTCTCCTGATTTTCTCCACAAAAGCTTCATGCATGCACACTTTAATTCCGCTTTAAATCTGCTTTATCCTTTTTAAATTTATTTTTCTGCTTTAAAACAAGCTTTTCTCTATTCTGATCCTCTGGTCCAGGTTTGTTGGCTTTGTTGCTGGGTGCTCCTGCATTAGACTCCCGAGGCACAAAAATTTATGACCTCCTGGTCATATGCTTCTGGTATTCATAATATCAATTTTATCCACTGCATTCTTTCACTAGAACTCTGTGAGCTGCAACCAACCTCTACAGTAACAGCTTCCTCTGTTACATGATACCTCACCAAGCCCTCCCGCACTCGGTCTTTTGGCATCCTTCTCTAGGTTGCTGCAAATCTTCTCACCTTCTGTTGCCGCCATCTGCACAATAGCAAGACCATAAACTCTCCATCTTTAACACAACTGTACCTCGTTCCTCGTTCCGCGGAATCTTTTACTGCTCTGATACCACCTGATGAAAATGATATTTTGGGGGTTGCCCAAAATCCCAAATTCTTTAAAAATCTCTTGATCCTTCCCTTCAACCCATTACAAGCATGCAATATAGGATTAAAATCTCACAACCACAAGGTAATACAATACATAGCAATATATAATTAACACAGAACATGAACACATATTTGTATATTTACGGAACAGTTACAAAATTAAGGCATTTCAGCCTTAAAACAAGCTCTAGCTCGACTACATCTTGCCACTCACAAAATTTCTCACAAAACAGATATATCCCTACACCCCTATGGTATTACAATTATATAAGAATTTTGGGAAGGATCAATCTTATCCTCTCCCGATTTTCTCCACAAAAGCTTCATGCATGCACACTTTAATTCCGCTTTAAATCTGCTTTATCCTTTTTAAATTTATTTTTCTGCTTTAAAACAAGATTTTCTCTATTCTGATCCTCTGGTCCAGGTTTGTTGGCTTTGTTGCTGGGTGCTCCTGCATCACTATCAGTCTTCTTCCCTTTGTTTTTATTTGCCTTATCATTCTGGTGAAATGATTTTTCATTTTGAGGCTGAAATTACTTAGGACCCTTGTTTGGTTTAGGACCATTCCTTTTAGGATATGACTTCTTAGGATTCTTTGAATTTGTTGCTGCTGGGCGGCTAACGCTTTCTTAGAAGAGTTTCCAAGATTAAGAAGACCAAGGTGTAAGAGTTTTTCTTGTTCTCTTATTAAAGAATCACAAAAAGAATCAAAGGAAGGGGGCTTGTAGGTTTGTCCTTGAGAAATGAAGGCTTCTCTTGTAGAATGGAAGGTGGAAACAAACACAGAGTAGGCTGGTCCCAACTTAGTAAGAATGGAATAGATAAGGTTATTATCTTCTTTCTTAACCTTAACACCTTCCAAGAGAAGTCTAAGGGTCTTGAACTTGGACAAAAAATTTCAATGCAAGAAAAATTATTGGGGTCCAATGTAAGCAACTCATTTTCAAGTTGATGGGCTCTAATTTCATTTTTGATTCCAAAAACTTTAGCGATTTGTTCCAATGCTTCATGAGGAGTATCAAGTTCTACAATATGGAATCTAAGCTCTGGAGAAATAGACATCCCTATCAACCCACGTGCTTGATCTTACCTATTTTCCCATTTAGCTGCCTTATCTTCATATTTCGGTTTGGTTTCTTGGCCTGAGGCTATTTTGTAAAGACCTTTACTTCTAAGTAAATCCACAATGTAGGACCACCATTGGAAGTAGTTGGTGCTGTCAAGAATAACTTGGCATGGACTTTCCATTTTAACAGAAACTAAAGCTATATATGCTGAAACTAAGTGTTCCAATGGAAAGATCTTGAAAAATCAGGTTGGTTAAAAAAAACTGCTCTGAAAACGGCTTTCGGATGAAGAAGTTGTGGATTTTTGAAGAAAAGTTGATGAAGGTGCCGACGAAGTGCGGGAATGTGCAGAAATGAAAAAAAACGCTCATTTTTCAACAAAAAAGGAGATTTGAACCGAAGACCTCTACTCTCATCAATTAGCTTTGAACCAAGTGAGCTAAACAAAAAGTTTGAGAGAGAGAGAGAGGGGGGGGCTTTGTTTTTTTGGTCACTGAAGCTTTGGATTGCGTGCTTGCTTGAGAAAGCTCTTTTTCTCCCTACAAAACAAAAACACAAAACCCAACACGAACATACAAAAAAAACAAACCTTACGGCTTAAAGTTAGCTTTACCCGGAAACTAAATATTTTCCTCAGTGTTTCTGATTTTTCGAGATCACACTAAGGCGCAGCGGAAAAGAGCATATGCATGAGAAAAATCCTCCCTTTCTGTTTCTGATTTGCCCAGATCGCACAGAGTCGTAGGGCAAAGAGCATACACAGAAATGAAAGGTATAGATCTGGTAATAAAAAAAGAAGCTAAATAAACCGAAATAATAAACAGAGAGAAAAATAACTAGAAACTGCAAAAAAAATTGTATACCTCCAGATCTTAAAAATGACGTAGCTAGGGCTACCAGAAACCTTTTCGCATGAAACAAAAGGGTTTCCTCACTGGAACAGATGCTCCTAAAAAAATAGAGCAGTCATCTCCGCCCGAAAGCAGTCAGAAACAACAAATCTAGGAAACGACAGTCTGATGCAGTTCTACCGGCTTCAGATTTGGATCACCAACGGACGTGGCCCTCAAATAGCTCTGATACCATGTAGGAATTTACGAGGTAAGTTCCTTAGACAGAACACCAAAGGACACCGCTCACAAACAGATCACATATTAATACACTAGTATTTTTGACGTGGTTAAAACCCTCAAAGAGGGAAACAGTCCACGGCCTGAGCTAATGCGGCCACTTCAAGCAATTTATTAATAAAAGAATGAAAATTTACATAAGCTTCTCTCGTGAACAGTTAACCTACAAATGACCCTCCATGCTCTTTAAATAGAGATATGGACCAATCGGTGTTAAGCCACGATCATGTCGGTAATACGAGAGGAATGAAACTTCCAGATATACATATCGTGACCGTCGGGTTTGTAAGTTACAAAAGTACTTAGTAAAAACACACTTTACCTAACTCTATACTAGACCAAGTTATACTTAACTATTCCTATGTGTTGGAATATCCTAACAAGAATTACAGCCGAAGGTGAGAGGATTGCAGCAAACCTAGAGCATGGAGTGCTCATATGGTTACAGAGGAGAGAACCTGAAGGATGCCAAAAGACCAAGTGAGGAGGGCTTGGTGAGGTATCATGTAGCAGAAGGAGACTGTTACTGTAGAGGTTTGGTTGCAGCTCATGGAAGGCCATGAAGATAGTTCCATTGAAGAATTGAAGTATCAGTGGGTAGAATTACTAAGGACAAGGAGAATCATATGACCAGGAGGTCATAAATTTTTGTGCCTCGAGAGTTTGATGCAGGAGCATCCAACACCCTTAGTCAAAGGGAGGAATCCAAAAGTGGAGCTTAGAGGAGTGCATGGATCGGGTGAGCAAAACAGGGAAAAATCTATTTTAAAATAGATTTAAAGGATGGAAAAAGATGGATAAAAGTCTCGAGGAAACTTATCAATATATATCTGCCACATATGCATGCATGTAGAGAGCTTTCAGGCTTTTCGCTAGAGGATTGATCGGATCCTCCTGTGATTCGATCCAACAATGTTCCTTATATATATGTGATTGAACCTGCGTGTTCAATAGTAGATAGAGGAGACATACGACAGTAGTTAGATAAGATGTAGTTGAAGAGAGAACTATTGCTAAGGTTGAAATGCCTTAGAACTGTAACCGTGTTGTGTTTCCATTTATAATATATGTGTCTATTTAATGTTGGTTGTGCATTTATGTGTCTTTCATGTGTATATGTGCGCCGAGGGTTTAAATCCTGATTGCATGCATGTGTTTGACCATCGACCACTGTATGGATCGATGGTGATCTAAAACTATTATGTCGTATGTTTCCAGATTGTGGCAGATCCATGTTTTAACATAGAAACCCATCAAACTGAAAGAGGTCAAGTCCTAGAGGAAGTGAGCAAGAATACTCAGGAGCTGTTGGATCTCTTAAGATCAACGATCTTGATCCTTTATCGCATCAACAAAGGCCTTAGGGTATTATCGAAGTCCAACCATCGAACATTGCAATTACAATAGCCGATTAAGCGGCGACCGTCAAATTAGCTTCAAGATCGACGGTCATGATATAGTCACTGATTGCATATCGTGGCAGGTAAGGTTCAAGCAATAGTAGATAATGGTATGTGACTGCGATGGGCCGATACTCCGACGGCTGATTAAGCGATATGGTGATACGCTGATCGGTGATCAGAGCGATCACTGATCGAAGATCGGAGCGCTGTTAGAAGTATTGAAGGACCTGGACTTGACAATATTTATAGTCGTGGGTGAAATGGATTTGAGTTTCGGGTTATGAGTTTCGGCAGGGGTTTTCGTTTGTAAATCTCTTGTTTCTGTATATCTCCGATAGTTAAATGTCTAGGGTTTTAAAGGCTTAAAAGCATTAATGTAAGCTCCAGATAGATGTGAAAAGGATGATAGTGTGGTGGCTCAAATTTTAATGTAAATCCATGGTTTTAAAGGCTTAGTGCCTAAAGTGCGCTTCCGATAGGCTTTGTGGGCCATAACCGACAGGCCTTAGGATCAATTTTTAAGGGAAAAGGGATTTTGGTTAACCCCCAAATTCTCATTTCCATCACAAAGAAATAAAAAAGAGGACAAAGAAAATTCCCCAAGATAGAATTCAAAGAAGCTCAAAAGTGTCAAAATTAAGGAGAAAAACCCAAATAAACCAATACACTCAGGCAGTCAACAAGAAAGATAAATGTGAGAAAGGAAGGCAACGTCAACAAGCTAGGGTTGTAGCATAGTGGCTCAACAAAACTAAATATTCTACAAAGGTCAAAACCAGATCTTAGATGTAGGAAGGCCTAAACAAGATTAAATGGGAGTCATAATAGACAATCAAGACACACCCGAATAATTTTTTCTAGATGATAATTGTACAACCAAACACAACACCACCAATTGTGATACAAACAATCAAAGACAAGAAATATCAATTAAACACAAGTGATTAAGTTCAAAGAAAGGAAACAAAGATGTAAAATCAAAATGAAAAATAGATGTAACCAATCACTCAAGCATCCAAATAGATCTAAAAAAGAAGAGATCTCAATATGAGGACACTAGTCTCAACCAAACACAAAATTCCCTCAAAGAAGAAGGACACAAGCAATATAAAATCTCAATCAAACCAAGCAATTAGAGTTCATATCAGAGATGTATCAGTAGTTATCAACAACAAAAATCAACAATCCAATAGATCTCAAAAGATTAAGAAGAAAATGAATGATTGAAAGCCAAGACACAACAAGATATCCTCACAATAATGACAGACCCAATCCAAGTAAACCAGTCAAAAGAAACAGATCTGTAATAGACCTAGGGGAAAGACAAAAAGCTAAGATCATGCTCATATCAGAGGGAGGAAGTTTAGAATTTAAAATTTTTAGGGCTAAAGGTACAACCACACAAATGAGTCGTGCTTAGAGCAGTTATAACCACTTGCTTGAAACAAATAGGTAGCAGTTAAAGCCTTACAACTCCACATATAAAGTTATGTGCACGCGGTTGGGGAGAAAACTAAAATTTTATGAAGAATTCACACATAAGTGGAAATAAAAGACCAATATTGAGAAAAATAAACCCCAAAAACAGTCGAAAATGATCAAAAAAAATTGGGAGAGCCTCAGAAACCAAGATAGGAGAAAATCATAGAAATCCCAAAGGGGAGAGGGAAAAGAAAATGAATGCTCTCATTGAAAGCACCAACTTTTTTATTGTAAATTTTACACGCAAAGAGATATTTATCTATGATCTCATGCCTAATTGAGATCACCAAACAAAAAATATAATTTCTAAGACAATCCAGTAAAAAATCTCAAACCATATGGTCGTGCATGCAACTTCTATGCAATTTCTAATGCTACAAAAGGTGAGCAAGTACCTTGCCTCCTTGTAGGTTGGTGAAGGGTTTTGGGCTTGATATATTTGCACTCTAATAAGGCGATCCCTTTCATTCACTTCCAATGCAAAGCCTACACACATACACAAACAAACAAAGATGACAAGTGATCTTTTGCAGAAGATTGTCATCTCAAAACATCCAAAAGGTACACATATAAATCATTGCAAATACTGATGTATGGGGAAGGAACATAGATTTAATTAACCATATGAAGGAAAATACAATGATATACCTCACATTTTTGTGCTCCTCTCCTCATTCCAATAGAGTCTCCCCACTATAATGAAGAAGGAATGACTATGGCATGAAGCCCCCAAATATGAATGACAAAAGTAGAAAAGTCTCTCTTAAACTCACTCTCCAAATCTCTGGCTCTCAAAAACTAGCCTCACCCTCTAAGATGGCCCAGTATAAATAAAAAGAAGAGGAACTCATTTTGTCACATTAGGAAAATGACCATCAGTTTGGATCCTTGAGCACATTAAACCTTCTTTTTTTCACTAGATGATATATTTTTAGCTTTAATATGTTCATTAGGAAGATTTAGAGATAATTGTATATTTGTGCCTAATATTATTTATTCTTCTAGATTATTGTGAGAATATAGGCCAAATTATGAAGATTTGGAGGAGGAGATAATCTAGGGACTCACTCCTTACTACAGGAGGATCAATATTGGATAATAAATTAACAAAATATCATGAAATTATTGAAAAATTCCGGAGCTCCAGTCATTGAGAAAAACTAGAAATGTGTTCCCTATCATTTAATGCAGATTCCTAGTGTTGGGAACCATATCCACTATTTGAGGGATTTTGGAGGGGAAATCTTCCTCCTTTCAAGGAGAATGCTTCCTCGTCATTTTTTATAAGTACCAATTCGAATTTTCCTCTATAGGCATGTATTCCTTCGTTTTCTTGTGGATAAAATTTGTATTTTTGCAGCTCCACTTTATTTCTAGCAGGGATGTACTTGCATTGATTCAAATAATGAAGTTTTGTGCCATTTTTAACTTTTAAAGCTTGGTATCATTCATAGGACTCTAAGTATCCTTGGGCTTGGCCATCCCAAGAGCCTCAGAGCATTTTTGTATAATTTTCTTTCCTTTTCTTCACTTCTTATTCACATGCATCTCTTATTCTTGTTTTTCATATTTCTGCAGTTAGTGTTGATTCTTATTTTTCTATAGGATTGGGTTAAATAATTGAAGTAAGTTATTTTGAAGGTTATTTACAAATTCAAAACGATGATTCATCCTTAGCACAAATTTGAAAATTCATATTCATCATTGAGCTACTTGGATTGGTTTACTAACTTACAAATGTAGAATTTCTGGAAGTCCCTTGTAGCAAAATAGTAGTAATTTTCTGCTTTCTTTTACAATGTGTTAATGAGCTTCATTTGAGTTGATTCCACTTGTATTATGTCATAAAAATTTTCAAGTTAATAATTTGTTTTACCCCATTTCATTTTGATGTGATTAGGTTAGGCATTTGATAGGTTAACCAACAGAATAGTTCTTGAATTTTCAGTTTTTAGAGTAGTAATTTTCTGCTATTTTTTAGCACATGTTAATAGGGGTATTTTTGAGTGATTCCACTTGGAATGGAGACCTAAGACATGCTAATTAATAAAAAATAAATCCATCCCCTTTAAATTTTATTTACTTGGGAAGTTATCAAGATTCTCGTTCATGTAACATTATAGGCCTCTTGTAGAAATCACCTGTAGCAAACTTGTAGCATCACTCTCCTTTACCCATTTTGATCCCCACTGCAAATTTGACTTAGTATAGATGAATAATGACCCATAAGCTCTAAATCCTTGAATAGGGAGACCTAAGGACCACTCTAGGCCCCTCCTTCCTCTGCTGCAAGCAAAAAATAACAAATAGAGTAAGGAATCAATTTTCACATTTGAAACTCTTTAATGCAAGTGAAGTAGACTTAATTTCTGAATGTCGTGGTTATGGGTTGTGAATTAACTTTCTTCTTTCCAAGAAATTTGAAATTATATTAATGATTTCCATTTTCTAAGTAGAATAATTGATTTTATTTGTTTGCAATTAGAGTAGCATGGTTTATTTCTGCAACTAGTTTAGGTTAGATTTTATGACATTCACTTCATTAGATCAACTAAAGAAGGACACATTACATGTTTCACATACAATGGCAACACATATTAATTTTGTATGAACCCCAGGTTGATAATTTAATTTGGTAGCCTTAGGAGTTGCAACATTCTTGTTGAAATACTGGTGTTCATCAGCTAGAATCCCAAATATACCAAAGAGAATGAAATCCCTGGACCCTAAGGCTAAAAACCTATTTTTGGCTTCCTATGTAGTTCTTTAGTCAATTTCGATGCATATGCAGAAAATTCCATTAGAAACTGTGCATAAGTGCGCTTTTTTTTACAATGTGGCCTGCGCACATTACTTAACACATGTAAAAATAAAAGGTAAAGTCTTGAAGTGTTGTTAGTCGAATCTTTCCCAACTAACAAGCTTCGAATGGATTCTATTCATCCTTGATCCCTCCCATCATGGAGATATCTCATTCTCGTTATGGAAACTCTATCCCACCATTTTAGATCTCATCCCTTGGGAAATGGATCCCAAACTTCCCACTCTTGTCCTATAAAGCTAACTCATGCCCGAGGATTGAGGAGGACTGTTGGAAGTATGCTTATGTTGCAGAAATAAGGATAGGAGGCTATTCATCCAAGGAGAGGGTTGGAGATTGTGAGAAGAGGCTTGTAACATCAACGATTTGAGTTTGTAAGTTTGTTCCCCATTTTATTAATATTAAAGAAATTATTATTTCCCAATTATGTCTTCTTTGATATCAGTTATGGGATTCCTTAATCAACCAAGTAGGTTATGATTGCTTATTGATTCAATTAATGATATATGCTGAGTTAATTAGTTCATTTATCTTTAATGATTTTTACTAGATGATTTGATCCTTTGTGTGTTTCTATTTATGCAGATCTACTTTAGGACATCATGGGGAATTTTTGGGAAGCGCTGGAATGGTATCTCATGCATCAAGGAGAAGCTAACAATTGAAGGCACTGAAAGGGACTTCATCAAGTATTTCGATTAAATGGTAAGTGACCTCTCTCATATTGTTTGTTTTAGTCAATCGTAAGCTAGGGAGAGGTAGCATTTCTTTCTTGTTTGTTACTAGATTTCTCTGAGGTCTACAGAATTTGTCTTGTCTACAAGAGGGATTAGTCCGCCTAAAAAATTAACAACTCCACTGGGGAACTTCTCACTCTCCATTATTTTCTTTGTTTAGACCTTTTGATCCTTCTATTGAAGTCCTCTCTAAGTGTTTGGAAATTTTGAAAATATGGTTTTTCTGATTTACTTGACTTATTTTTTTTATTTTTATTTTAAATTTCCCCTTATGCACACTTTAACTTTAGGCACAAAGTGCACTTGTGTGCACTTTTCTTTCTGCAACTATGCATATGAGTAGTAGTTTTTTTATGACCTATGCAAAAACCTAGAAATTTTGAAAATTTTAGTTTCATCCTCATCAATTCTAGAGATTTTGATTTTTACTATTTAGTTACACTTGTTTGTATCTTCTTTGAGTCTCTGTCTGTTTGCATGAGTGTTGTGAAAGGATTCTTTTGAAATTTTCTTGTTTTTGCAAATCAGGGTAAAGCCTCATTTGGTGAGTGGTCGATCTATCAAAAGAAAGATCAGTTAGCCTTTCTTTGTTGTCTGTCTATCTTTCTTCTTTTGATCAAATCAAATTTTGTGTTTATTTTTGTGTTTTATAAAAGTTTGTTTTGTGATTGAAAAACATTGATGGACAAGAATGTGTATTTTTTATGAAAAGTGCTTCTTATGCTAGTTTTGAAACGAAAAGTCAATTTTCTTCCATTGCTTAAGTGTTTATGAATTATACTCTTGATTTCAGTAAGTTCATAGCATTTAATATGGAAAATTCATTTTAGTGTTCATTGGTTTCTTCTTGCATTTTTCAAATTTTCAAGTGATTGTATGTTAAAAGAGAAAAGTTTCTTGATTTTTTGTGTCATTGGGAAAAGTGAAATTTCAAAAGTTAATTTCAGTATTTGGGTAATTCAAAATTGGACATCTACATTTAGGAAAAGGGATATAGTGGGATTTAAGAATTTTTTTACATTTCTATTGAAAAATTGAAAAGACTCTTTCGTTACATTAGTTAGAAATTCATTGAAAATAAAATATTACAATTTCATTTTCGATTGCATTAGGATTTGCATCAAGTCATAATTCCATCAGTTTCATGTCCACTACCTTTGAGTAAATAACAACTCTTAAAATCAACGCTAATGAAATCAATCTATAATTTTTTATTATTTTAGGGCTCTTTTCCACCTACATTAGATTAGGATGTAGGGCTTTGGAATAGGGAAGTGAGCTAACTTTCCAAAGCCGCAAACAAACATTAACATCTTGTGATAGGGAGAAAATTCCATTCACTGTAATTTGGCTCTAGGAAGCTTCCCTCATAGAGGAGTTAAGTAAGCATGAGATCATGTTAGTCCCAGTGGTTTGGTCGATCACACTTCATTGGTTACAATAGAGTGATTTACATGTATTAAAAACAATGTCAAAAAGTACATGTGAGTCACTTGGAAGTAAACCTCAGATTAACCATGTTGAGGAACTTTCAAGGGGATTAAGCTTTGTTAATCTTCCCTTACGTGTACGTTAGATCTGCGACTATACCCCAGGTTAAATTCTCTTACGTGGTAACCTTAGAGACTATAATATTAAGGTTTTTACTCGAGGTGATGACGTAGGGGAAGTCTTTGTTGTACCTGGAACTGACATTGGCTAGACTCACTTGGACATGTTTGGAGAGTATTCTTCATTCAATATGGCTTAAATGAATTTTACTTGCACCAGATCATGTACATTAAGCAAGTTGTTAGCATAACTAGTTTCACTTACTCTATCTATAGCCACTTTTCACTTTTATCTCTACGATGTTGGATTTCATCACCAATTAGTGATTTCACTGTGAAAAGCTTGTTTGCATGGTTTGAATCCTTAGATTTATTAGTGCATGTTATTTGTTTGTGTTTACTTTTTAGAGACCTTAGGAACGGATTGTTAATATTGTTTGATTTATTTAGAAAATTTCATCCTCGATGATTCACTAAGGCATTCACATAGAATGCAGGGTAACTCCATGAATTTACACCTAGTCAATTGGAAAAGATTAAAATTGAAGGGTCAAAATCTACAGAACCTGGAACCTCAAAAAAACCTGAAACATCTATATTTTTACAATTTGAGACAGTAGAAAACAAAGCTAATATAATGCAAGAAGTAGAATTAGGATTAGTTCATTTTGGCCCAGAAATTACTGAAGTTGTTCAAACTGAATCTATACTCGTGAATTTTTAAACACCAAACTAACCAAGCTAGAGGTAGAAGAACTTGAGTCTGATATTTCTCAACCTGAATCACCTTCGACTATTATAGCTTCTACTCTTGCTCCACCTTCATCTTAAAGGAAGTTGATAATTACGACTAGATTACGTCTTGGTTTAATTAGCATTGAAGACATTACTAGGACCGAGGATGAAAAATCACCTTATACTCCAGTTACCACTGGTGAACCTTTTGATCCAATAATTTTTGCAAGAGTTCCTTTCGATCCTTTCCAACCTGATCCTTGGTATTCTACCCCTTTGAACTTTTTAGGTCCTAGTTTTCCACCTCATTGCATTCCTTTTTATTCACCAAGATGAATCATGTCAGAAATTCCTCTTGGGAGCCAACCTATTCATTCATCTATGCTGACCAACTCTCCGGAATCACTATTGTATGGTGATCCATGAGATCCTCCTGGATACTAGTCACTTATTAGGAATTTTTTAGGAGCTTCTTCTTCTCCTCAACCTTCTACTTAGTTATCTAGTTTATCTACATCAATTGTTCAGAGCATGACATCCATGCCTGAAGTGCTTATAGCATCAAACCAATATGTTCACATGGTATCCGGTAACTTAGGTAATCCTCAAGTAACCTCGACTAGTTTTTATTACCCACTTGCAAGTCAACCACCTTTTCCTCCACCTGGAGGATAACCAATTATTGGATCATATCATGTGGTTGGAGGACAACCTTTTACTGGAGTTTATGGTCAGATACCTTTGCTCAATTTGGATGAACTTGTGATGGCTCAACCTTTGATTGGTACTCCTTACCATTGGATGAATACTATTTGGAACCCTAATTTTTCTCAACAGTTTTCTCCAGGTGCTCAACAAGTGTCAGTTTATCAACCTGTTCAGCCTATTGGACAATCTATTCCTAAAGTTCTTATTCCAACTATTGTTGTACTTGTCCAGTAGTCTATTTAGAGATTCTCACAAACACCTGTGCAACAACTTGTCTAGGGAATTCCTCAAACACCTGTTCAACAATCACCTCAAAAACCTGTTCAAGAAGCAATTCCACAACCTATTCAGAGTGCACCTCAAACACCTGTTCATACACCTATTCATACACCTATTCCACAGGCGGTTCTAGGTTCATCTTAGACACCTATCCCAGGAGTATCACAAATGACTATTCAAGTTTCCCCTCAAATACTTATTCTGCAGACTACACAGGCCATCCCTCAAGCTTCTTCTTATCAAACTAGTCTTACCATGCAATCTAGACCATAGATTCCTACTGAATAACTTAGTATCGGAATAATGTAAACACATTTTCAAGGCCAAGCTTTACAAATCCCATATTTTCAAGGTCAATCTTATCAGGTTCCACCTTTTCAAGGTCAATTTATCAAAAGTCAACCTGTTCAAAGTTAATTTGTTCAAGGTCAACCTTTGCAAGCTCAACCTGTATAGGGGCAATAGTACTTGGGTCAAATGGGTCAAAGTCAACCTTCTAGATGCAACCATACCTTGCTCATACTTATCAAGTCCCTATTCAACCTCAACCTGGTATGATTCACCTCAGTTACCCTGGTGGAAACCAAATTCCAATAGCATTGGCTATTCTAGGATACCTTGGGTATCCTCCTCTAGGGGTTTGACTTACCCCACAAGGTTATCAAACTCTACAGCAAGACCCTAACCGACAGTTGTCATTCATTGCAACCTATATTTACCTGGTTTATGCTGGCTAATGAACGATCATATTTATTATTATCCTTTCTGGCCAAAGATTCCCATCAAGTTACCGAGTGACATACCCAAGTTTTAAGGAAAATATGGAGAATACCCTTCTAATCACGTGATGACATATCATATTTTGTGTGCATCAAATTCATTAATTGATGATTCTATTAGACTTTTCCTTTTCCAACTAACTTTAACCGGTTTGGCAGCCAAATGGTACATTGAGTTACCTCACGCTTCTTTCCATAACTTCAACTCTCTAGAAACAACATTTTTGACCCATTTCTAGCTACCGATTTGATATAATACTAGTACCAAACTATTGAATTCATTAAAACAATCAAAATACACTCACATTTCTGATCATATACATGAATGGAGATGTAGGCGTCAGTTACTCAAAGTTTTAATTCCAGATCAGATTTAACTGAATGGTTCACGATGTAATTTCTTCCATTTATTACTGAGGATGTTTCTAATGGAGGTGTCGAGATGGAATTCAAGTAATTCCTTGTGCCCAATACTTAGAATTAGTTTATACCTAATCTCGCACCTTGTACGAGAAAATCCCGAGTCTACCTCGCCCAACAATTTTGAGTGATCCAACTGATTCAAATCCTATATGATCTAATGTCATTGATGGTATAATAGGGTAGAGAGAAAAATTATAAAATTACTCAGACTTTGTTCATACAAGATTCACCCACTGAAAGTGTTTCTCTGGAAGCTATCTCCATAATTAATGTCGTAGAATCATCTATTGGTAAGAGTTAATCGTCCAAACGTAAAAATAAGGGGAAAGGTGAAACAAAACAAAATTCTTCTCTAAAGGAGAAACCAACTAAAAACAAACCTAATGACGAGAAAAGGAAACTTTGTTATCATTACATTATATGTAATGAGGATCATTATATGAAGGAATTCCCACATTGGGTAGAGGTTACTAAATTCATTAAAGGTTCTCTAACTCCTGTTGTTTTGAAGGATCATTTTCCTTCTCAAGACAAAAAATTTGTTTCACATAACAAGTCTTCCTCTTTTGCATCACAACATATCGTGATGGTGTCTTCACAACAAGTTATGGTAGCAACAAGGTCAAAATGTTACAAATCTAAGGGTCCTGTAGTCAATGGGAATGAGACTAGTTCATTTGGTAAACCTTCCAATTCAATTCCTCCTCCTCCTTCTGAACCATTACAGATTGAGAAACCAAATCTTGACATGATGATTCAACCACCTCCCAAAGGTTTTCTTCGAAAATCATATTTCAACCCATATGCTATAGTTTCACAACATTAGAACATTATTGAAGACCTGGCTATGTCTCCTTCAACAATGTCTGCTCTTGGGGTGCTACAAACATGTCTAGCACAAAGAAATTTACTATTGTCATCTATTGGAGCTATTGATCTGCGGGATTCAAATATTATTATATTTTATCTTGAAATTCATATACTTAGACTCCCACATCAACTGGCATTCCATATTACAATTTTTGTCAAAACTAGATGAGTGTTTCACATAGTTGTTGATGAAGGAGCTTCTATGTGTATCATGTCTATTGCTTGTTGGAAAGATTTAGGTTCTCCAACTACCAATTAGTCACCTACCACTCTAAAATCCTTTAATGGAAGAGGTTTTCACCCTTATGGAGTCCTAAATGTTCTGCCCATAGAGTTAGAAGATAAAACGATCACGATCGAAGTAGAAGTTGTTGATGCTCAGTGTTGCGGGATATTATCCCCTAAGGCTCTTGGGTGGAACCCTAGCAGACTGAAAGTTATCTAAGTTAGGAAACACACACACACACAGCCGTTTATGCTATAAAAAACTACTTCTAGGGTGAGAGGGGCATACCTGAGGTCCTACGTTTGGGTAGTTACTCAAGGG
>APFE030093422.1:0-22179 GCA_000404065.3 Pinus taeda | reverse complement strand
CATATTTCCACAATGGGGTTTGGTCTTATTTAGTTTTTTGAGGGTCCTGTTCACCCTCCTCCAGCTCCTCCTCACCGGGGTTTTCACCAATTTGACTTTCTCCAGCTTCTTTATCCCCCTCTTCAATTTGCCCCCTCCGTTTCCTACTCTCCAGCACCATAACAACCATAAAAGGGACCAGGAAGAGGAAAATGCCCAGAAATATAGTCAGGTCCATGGTGTTTGATGTTTGTAGGGTTTTGATTCAACAATCTGCAAATTAATTTAATTTATTGGGATTAATTAACTTATTTATTAATTTAATTCAAATTCATAATTTTAAAACTCAATAAACTAAAAAAAATTGACTAAATTACTACCTAACTAAATTAAACTAGCTAGATTAGCTAAATTACTAAGTTACTTACCTCTGCAGGCTTGCTCCTTGCTCCTTGCTCCTTGCTCCTCGCTCTTCAGCACTTGCTCCTTGCTCCTTTGCTCTTGCTCTTGCTCCTCAACCAAGCTCAATGTTTGATAATGAAATTTTTTATGCCCTTTGGGCTTTTAAAACAATTTTTTTTTTAAATTTAATTTTTTTTTGGGTCCGCAGAATTTTTTTCCGCCGACCCGCTCCCGGCGCGGTTCAAATCGTTCCCGGGTTGATTTTTTAATGCCCGGGAGTGATCGCTCTCGGGCTTAAAAAAGCGCTCCGGGAGCGACGGAGCGAACGCTCCCTAAGTCGCTCTCGAAAATGGCAGGGAGCGATTTTTTTTTACGGAATCGCACTCCCGAGGCGCTCCGGAGCCGCTCCCGCCCGGAGCGCACTTCGAGAGCGGGTTCGATTGGGGGGGGGGGCGCTCCCCCGCAACTATGCACATAGGGCTAGCTTCCCTATCCCCTTGCCCCCACCTTGGGTTAGGCCTAGAATGATGTCCTGGAGGTTGAAGCAACTAAAAAAAGAAGAACAAACATAATTGGTAATAGGAAATTGTACCACAAAATACAAAGATGGTTGGGAAAAAAATAATTAGCATGTGGGCAAAAGCCGACACATGAGATCTACCCCATCCATGGCCATCACCCTGGTTCTATAGGCCCTAGATGAGCCTCCTCTATTTTTCAGGAACCCATGATTGTCCCAACCCTTGGAGGACAATGAACCGCCCTACCTCAAAGGGATAAACATTGCTATATTATACACATCATGCTCTTGTCCTTTGAACCCCGAGCAGTTAATTAAAGAAAATTCATAAAAGCCAAAAAACATATAAAGAAGGGTGGAATAATCAAGATCAGGGTACCTCATGTACCACGACTGCTCCCTCCTATACATTACATACCCAAGTGTGGGCTTCCCCTTATCTAGCTATCCCTATGCCCCATTATGTGGCCCAGGGCTGCCTGTCTCATTCCCTATTTCATCTCACCTAGTTGTCACTTGCCACCCCCATTAGAAGGGTGTACCTTAGACATATTATCCCCTCTAAGGGTTGAAACCACCTAATAAGGTACTTGACTAACCCCCTTTCGAGTTTGGAAACACTAGCACATGCCAAAACCCACTACGGAAGGGCATGCCATTATGAAGTGCCCACTTTTTTATCCATGGTTTGTAAGTTCCTTTACCCGATTCTAATGATTGATTATACTGGAAGCCTAGGAGACACATTAGATCTTATGCAGGATTGCAAGTGGTTTCCATTTGGGTTTGGCTTCCTTATATGGGTTCTTGACCCCCCAAAGGCCCACATTGGCACATGTAGGGTGTGCATAGAGAGCCATGGGCCTCCACAGTAGCAAACATGTTAGGATATTCCAACACATAGGAAATAATTAAGTATAACTTGGTCTAGTGTATAGTTAGGTAAAGTGTGTTTCTTTAGTATGTACTTTTTGTAACTTACAATCTGACGGTCATGATATGTTCTAGACATGAAGTGATCCGATGGTTCATTCTCTCCTTGGTATTACCGATACTTGATCCATGGCTTAACACCCGATTGGTCTATTATCTCTATTTAAAGAGCATGGAGGGTCATTTGTCCAACGACCATTTATGAGAGAAGATTATGTAAATTTTCTTTCTTTTTATTAATAATACTGCCTAAAGTGGTTGCGTTGGCTCAGGCCATGGAATGTTTCCCTCTTTGAGGGTTTTAACCACGTCAAGAATATTGTTACACTAATCTGTGATTTGTTTGTGAGTGGTGTCTGTTGTTGCACAAATTGTCCAGGCAGCGCGACAACGCTCAGACCGGGGGCTGTCACCTTGATCCCCGATCTCTCCGTTTAAGCTATCTCCCTATAGTAGGTTAAGGGGGGTAGACCCTATGGGAAAAAGGAAGACCAACTGGGAACCAGTTGGGTTGGGAGACACAGCGGGGGAAAACAAGCATTTGATCGATTTTAGAATTTGATTTAGATCTTTAAATGCTTAAGACCAGTGCCTTATGGAGTCAATGAAAACCAAGTAATTAATTAGTTGTTGTTGCTTATGAAGTAATTTAATGATTGCTTGAAAATATTTACAAATATCAAACATGTCATGAGCATTATATAATCCAAGCAACAATTAATTTCACCAGATGCAAAATATTCAATAGATGCGCAATGTTCTAGCAATTAAATTCAAATTCAAATTTAATTTTGAATTTTTTTATTTTTTTTAGGATTTTAAAAGTTTTTTAATTTTTATTTTTTAATGTTATATTTACTTTTAACTTTTTATATAAAGATTTTAAACAAAACCCAAATTCAAAATTGAAACTAACTAACCAAAATAAAATGGAAAAATGAAACTTAGACTAAACTAAAACTAAAGACTAACCCTAAAATCAAAATCTAATCTAAACTAAGGAAAATACACCAACTTAAAAATTTCAAATACGTTCTAATCTATGCTAACCCTTAGCTTTACCCACGCGTTAAAAAAAATCGAAATCTTGTGTGTGTGTGTACAGGTGATGGCCGATGGAGGAACGCAGGTCTGGCAGGTTGCTGAGGAGCGAAGGTATAGCGGTGAAATGAAGGCTGCGCAAGTTTGTAAGAGGTAGCATGTTTTTTTTTTTTTTTTGCTTAGAGAAAAGTTGCAGGTTTGAAAGAAGAAAATGCAAGGATGGACAAAGCTGGAGCAGCACGTTGAAGAAGGCAATCGAAGGTAGCTTGGGATAGGGAAGACAGCGTGCCACCGTGTGAGGAATTTAAATAGTGGCGTGAGGTAGTGAATGGACTGTGTGGGAGAGCAACAGAAATGGGACAACTCCGTGACAAATTGCTGAGGGTTATGCAGTGGCAGCGAAAAAAACACCTAGGACCTAGGACTTATGAGGGGATTAAAACATTTTCTAACCCTCAAGACACTTTACATCATGAATTTTACAATTTTACATCTCAAGGGGAAAAAGTTAAAACCCATTTGACATAGACCCTCATAGACCACCCAGTTCTACGACACAAACATAATCTAGCAGATCAAGCAACTGGCAATAACCTAACCAAATAGTTAGAATTATCTCCAAATTACTTTTACATAAACTCGACCCAGCACACTAGAATTCCCCTAAGATTCTAATGACAAAATCCATTCTGGCTTTGGAGTTAGGCTGAAGGAAAACTTTGCCGATCATGGATCGGTAAGACAAAAAACCTTCCGAAACGTAGACTATCACTAGAAAATTAGGTTTGCATAGGCAATTTACATACATGACTCAGATCTGCTAAGATTATTTACAATTTACACATGCAGACTGGGTTTACAACATAACACGATCAGGCTGATGATGGAAGTCGAATGGCATAGATACGATGATCAAGCGCTACCCTTTTGCGAAAAAAATGAGTGTACTGCTATGGGTAGTTGACACGTAGTGGTCAACAGTGTCCTTTGGTGTTTAATCTAAGAAACTTATCCTGTAAATTCCGACATGATATCAGAGTCATTGGAGGGCCACATCCATTGGTGATCCAAATCCGAAGTCGGTACAACTGCATCTGACTGTCGTTTCTTAGATCTATTGTTTCTAACCGCTTTCGGGCCTAGAGGACTGATCTATTGTGTTAGGAGCATCTGTTCCAGTGAGAAACCCCTTTTGTTTCAAGCGAAAAGGTTTCTGATAGTCCTAGCTACGTCATTTTTAAGATTTGGAAGTATACAGTCTTTATTTGCAGTTATAGTTATTTATCTCTCTGTTTATTTCGGTTTATAGTCATATATAATTTTTTATTACTAGATCTATACCTTTCATTTATGCGTATGCTCTTTTCCCTGCAACTCTATGTGATCTGGGCAAACCAGAAACAGAAATAAAGGATTTTTCTCATGCGTATGCTATTTTCCGCTGCGACTTAGTGTGATCTCGGAAAATCAGAAACATTGAGGAAAATATCTAGTTTCTGGGGGACTAACCCCAAATCTAGTTTTAAGCCATAAGGCTTGGATACTTTTGCTTGTTTGTTTGGTTTGTGTGGTTTTTTTTGTTTTGTAGGAAAAAATGGGTTTTTCAAGTAAGCACACACCCCAGAGCTTTAGCGAGCAAAAAAAAAAAAACCCTTCCTCCTTTTCCACAATTACTAAATATTTTAACTAGATCACTTGGTCTAAAGTTACTTTATGAAAATAGAGGTCTTGGATCAAGTCTTTCTTTTTGTTGAGTTACTTGTTCAAAAAGTACGTGTAACTTATGTTTTAAAGTTACTTTATGTAAAAGTGTTCTTACCCATTATAAAAAGTGAGTCACTTATAATTCTAAAGTCACTTTATCTTTTATTTAAGTTACAATTTAGTGGATAGTTCATAAAGTACCATTGTAAAAGTGACTTTCACTTATTTATAAAAGTGCGTCACATAAAGTAATATTTTTTAAAAGGTGAAATAATTAGATTAAATTTGGAAAGGGGGGAATTTTTTTAAATTTAACATTATCATCAACTTCCAAACATTCACGTGGTTCCTTGGCACCTTCAACAACTTTATTCAAAAAGGCATAACTTCTTCATCCCCATTTTCAGAACTGTTTTTTTTAATCAGCCTAATTTTTCGAGATATTTCCTTTGGAACACTTAGTTTTAGAATCTACAGCTTCAGTTTCTTTTAAAATGGAAATTGCATGCTTAGTTATTCTTAACAACGCCAACTACTTCCAATAGCTATCCTACATGGTGGATTTACTTAGAAGTAAAGGTCTTTATAGAATAGCCTTAGTCCAAGAGTCTAAACCTAAAGATGAAGATAAGCTAGCAAAATGGGAAAATAAGCAAGATCAAGCACGTGGGTTGATAGGAATGTTTATTTCTCCAGACCGTAGGTTCCATATCGCAAAAATTAATACCCCCGATGAAGCAATGAAAAATCTCAGTGTTCTTTTTGGAATTAAAAATGAAATTAGAGCCCATCAACTCGAAAATGAGTTACCTACTTTGGACCCCAATAATATTTTCTTGCTTTGGACGCCAAAAGCCCTCAGAAGCTTCGACTTCATCCCTCCCGACTCAGAACATCAAACTTCCAACAAAATCTCGAACTTCTTTCGATTATCTCATTCTGATACTGAAAGAACCCTCTGGACCTGCATCAACACTGCGTGAGCCCCTTACTGGGCTGCGTAGGCCTCTGTGCTACCTCTCTGATGCTACTTCTGCCTCTCTGCTTGGTACTCGTTAGCTCAGAACTCCTTTCCGATCCAATTCTATGCTACTACCCCTCTTACTGCAAGAGATCACTTGTTCGATTTTCCCAACAAACCTCACCCCAGAAAATTCGAACTAACTAATCTCTCAAGTGTATCTCCAATTGACCTTCAAGCCTCCTCTTATACTTTTCTTGTTGATGAATCAACTGTCAAGATTAAGTCCCTAATCAATGACTAAGATTAAAACAAACTTGATCCTCGTCACTTAGAAGTTTCTCACTAATATTCTTATTAATACCCATTAATATTTTTATTTTCGTAAGTTTAGACTTAAGAACCCATTAAAAATATTAATTATTTTAATAACTCTTCATCCGGGTGGAATTTTTCCAAACGATTTCTGGGTCTTGGAGCTCTCATGTATTCTAGCCCCTCCACAAAATTTTGGAGCTAGAGCACATCCGATGCTACCCAAAGTCAACACTCCCTCTTAGCGAGGAATGTGCTCTAGTAATACTTCCCAACAAAAGTACTACACTAATCCATTGCATTGGTCCTTTGTGTTGTTGATTCTTGGCTTGTTGCCCTTCATCCACTACACTACTGTGTCTTGTACTGCTGCCCATGACTCTGCCACTGTCACTGCTACATTTGTGTTGCAACTCCCTCTCAAAATGCTACCTCATGCTGCCCATAACACTGCCACTGCTAACTGCTGCACTGCAACTCAGTTGTTGAGAAGTAAGCAACTGAAAAACTTACCCAAATACTCTGGTTAGTATGGATGCCTCGTGATGTCGAAGCTACGTCTACTCCTAATTTGTGCTAACCCTCTGTTGCTGCTGCAAATTGCTATGTGCCTCTCGCACTGCTACAACATCCACTGCGATGCTTCAGACTTTGGCACTCTAACTCTACCATTGTTGCTCCATCACACCTCACACCAACCGACACCCATCATTTTGCTACTGTCATTAAGGGCTCCTGTAGCTGTATGTGATCCAAGAGTTTGGGCACCTCAAGGATCCTGCCCGTCATGTAGTCCTCTCGACTACAACTCCATGTCCCACCATCCTCTTCTCTAGAGGCATATGAGCACTTATGGCACAATCGTCTTCCCTGTCATCTTTCGCTGGAGCAACCTTCGAGTCAGAAGCCTCCTCCTTGCCCTTCTTCTAGGGGCACTGAGTGGCGAAATGTCCAAGTTCCCCACACTTGAAGCATTTGACTTTGGAAATATCCTTCTTCTTTCTCTTTTGTTGTCCTTCCTGTCTCGATGATGCGAGAGTTGCATCCTCCTCCTCCTCCTCCTTGACTCGGGCTCCTTTGCCGCTACTCCCTGCCTTGGTCAACCTCTTGATCTCTTCTTGTTGAAGAGCTGCCCACATCTCCTCCCAACGGGGGAGAGTCGCTTTGCCCAAGATATTTTGTACAAATGTCTCTGAGTCCTCGGTGACTGCATTCAGGGCAGTCCTGACCATGAACTAAGGATCTGGTGTAAACCCCATGGAAGTCAACTGGTCGTGAATCCCTTGCAACCTAAAGAGGAAGGGATGGATTTCTTCTCCCTTCTGCATCTAGCACTGTCTCAGCTGATTTTCTAATAGCATCTTTTGTTGGACGGAAGTGCCCTAGTACAAGGTGGTCAACGCCTCCCACATCTCCTTGTCGTTTCCTTCTCAACAATGTGTGGTACTAGATGATCCTTAACCCTGTCTAGGATCATGCACTTGGCCTTTGCTTGGGCCTCCTTGTACTTCTTTAACGGATTAGCGTCAACCGGAACAACAACTACTTTCAAGGCATAGTCCTTGATGCGATGTTTGTCTAGGATTGCCAGGATCCTAGCCTTCCAGATGACAAATTGGATGCTCCATCCAATCTGTCCTAATCCCTCAGTCCATTCACTGCCATCTCTGCTCAAAAAATATAGGATTGTTTCTCTTCCCCCTCTCTTGTTGCTAATCTAGCAAGACTCGGATCTCGATTTCTTTGGCGCAAGAAACCTCTAAGGAACAAGCTCCACTAGACTCCCTTTGAGTCATGATTTCCTTCAAGGAAATACTCCTGCCAAATGTCGAATCACTCCTCTCCAATCCTCCTTTGTTGCGGCAACACGGATCTAGATTTCTTTGGCTAGAAATCTGTCAAGGCAATGACTCCCTCTACCTCGGCTCTGTCTCCACAGACACTGTTCTACACCAACAACAACAACGTCCCACTAGCTCCACTGGTTGAATCTACTCTGCTCCTCCAGCCACGACAACTGATTGTTTCAAGCCTCTCAGGCTCTGCGTTGGCCCAGAGAGCTGACGCAGTCACTACATGAGCTCCTCTCGGGTTCTGCGTCACCCTCTAAATGCTTGAAATGCTGACACAAGCACTGTGTGAGCCTCTGCATCACTTCTCTGGCAATGCGTCACTCCTTTAGCTGCTCCTTTGCCTTTGAAACGACATTGTCACTCAGGACAGCTGCTTCTCTGCAACAAATTCTCTGGATCTCCCGGCTAATGTCTTGAGTTTCCTATGATCTGCAATGCTCTGATACCATGTGAAAAATTCTAAATATAGACATCAAAAATCCTACCGCAATCACTGGTTTATCATCTCCTACTTGTTTTTACATCCAACAAGTTATTTAATTATTTAAATAGCGATGAAAACACTATTGCAGACTACACATACATACAGATCATGAACTGAAATAGAACGAGACAAATACACAAGGGACATCGTCATTTTTGGACAATCGTCCCCGAAAAAACCCCATTCGAGAAAACCATTGCAGCATATAGAGGGTTTGTATTATTAAGCAAGCAAAATATAAGTACAACAGGTTGCCTCTCACACCGGCTAACCTTTCAGAGATATTATGGTAGCAAGAAATACATATGAGGGTTTACCTCATTCTCCAAGTCTCAACTAATCCACTGAATCGCTAACTCCGGCAAGGACTACGAAAATCCCAGCACAATCTTCTCTGTGTGGGCCAGCGTCTTGCCTCTAGGAGACTGTGTCACTTCTCTACTGGATCGATTTTCCCTCAAAATCTTTGACTTCATCCCTCCCTGCTCTAAACATCAAACTCCTAGCAAAATCTCGAACTTCCCTCAATTATCTCGCACTGCCACTACAAGAACCCTCTTGGCCTGCGTGAGCCCCTTCCTGGCCTGTGTTGCCTCTCTGATGCTACTACTGCCTCTCTGCGTGGTACTCGTTGGCTCAGAACTCCCTTCTGATCCAACTCACTGCTACTGCCCCTCTCATTGCAATAGATCACTTATTCGATTTTCTCAGCAAACCTCACCCCAGAAAAATCAAACTGACTGATCTCTCAAGTGTATCTCCAATTGACTCTTAAGCCTCCTCTTATACTTTTCCTGTTGATGAATCAACAACCGAGATTAATGTGAGAATTTCTGAATCTACACATCAAAAATCCTACTGCAATCACTGGTTTATCATCTACTAGTTCTTTACATTTAACAAGTTATTTAATTACTTAAACAACAATGAAAACACTATTGCAGCCTACACATATATACAGATCATGAACTGAAATAAACTGAGACAATCACACAAGGGACACCGTTATTTTTGGATAATCGTTCCCAGAAAAACCCAATTCGAAAAAACCGATGCAGCATATAGAGGGTTTGTATTATTAAGCATATTTCTGAATACAACTAGAGTGCCAAATGCGGCTCACCCAACGGAGAATAAACCTGGCAGAAATACCTCTATCCGGACACAGATATTTTGGCAATCCGACAATTGGATGATCAAACCCCACAGATGACAATTGTTGTTCCCAGTGCTGGGCAGTGATGGTTGGTCCAAGCTCTGCGCTAGAACTGCGTCACCTCCTCTAAGAGCTGTGTCACCCTCCCAGTGAGCCTCCCTTGCTCAGAAGTCGATATGTTGAACTGCAGCTCTCTCTGCCCCACAGAAAACCCCAGCACTACTTCTAGGGAACTACGTCAACCCCTCTAACTTCTGCGTCAGCCCCTCTAGCTTCTGCGTCAGTCCCTATAGCTTTTGCGTCACCCTCTCTGGAGCTGCGTTGTCTCTCCTGCTACTGCTATGCCTCTCTGTTATGTATCTTCGGCCTTGGACTGAAGTCCCTCTGCCGAACGGCCCCTCTAACTGCAACTCAAATCACATAGCTCGACTTTCTCAACAAACCACGGCCCAGAAAAATCAAACTCTTTGATCTCTTGGTGTATCTCCAACTGACCCTTAAGCCTCCTCTTATACTTTTCTTGTTGATGAATCAACGGTCGTTTTCTAATCTCTAATCAATGGCTAGGATTAAAACAACTTGATCCTCGTCACTTAAAATCTTCTCACCCATATTTTTATTAATGCACATTAATATTTTTATTTTCCTAAGTTTAGACTTAGAAATTCATTAAAAATATTAAATTATTTTAATAACTCCTCATTCCGGTGGAATTTCTCCAAATGATTTCTGGGTTCTGGAGATCTCATGTGTTCTAGCCCCTCCACAAAATTTTGGAGCTAGAGCACATCTGATGCTACCTAAAATCAACAATTAAGTCCCTAATCAATGACTAAGATTAAAATAGACTTGATCCTCGTCACTTAGAGGTTTCTCACCCATATTCTTATTTTTTTTTTCTGAATCAGAGCTAAATCTATTAATAAAAAAGTGAAAAATATTTACAATAAGGACAGTGCCTCAGAGGGCCAGTTTCCTGGCCCTTAGCAGTGAAACTAGAGAGCAGAAGACGAGCACTGTGCCTGTAGAAGAAGAGGAGAAACCAGGCAGCAGGCATATGATAGACATTACAAAAGAGCTTCGTGCTTGCAGGGGAAGCCAAGCAAAGGAAGCGAACCACCAAAAATTCCCAAACATACATAATAGCATGTAGATTAGCAGAAGGAAAATGGGCTTTGAGGTCGGCCTCAGCCCTGCATTAAGAGCGACCAGGTGCATATGAAAAGCTTGCCGAAGAGGAGGTGAACCAAAACCTGCACAAAAGATATGATCATGTGGACCAAAAAACATTTACTTGCCCGAACTTTGCGGGTCTGGGCGTCGGGCGGGTGCGGAAGCTGGAGCAGCTGGCTGAGACACTTCCTCTTCTTCACGAACTCCTTCCTCCGATTGAGTGAGCAGGTGCATGATTCCGAAATTCCGCTGAACAGGACCGCAGGCAATGATTTCCGTCTCTTCGACATTCGGCATACCAGAAACCTCCGCATTCCGCGGGGAGTCCTCTTGCATATGCATGGCAGAGGGGGGAGGGTTAACTTCGGCTTCCTGCGAGAGGCTTCCTTCAGGGGAAGGGGTGGACGAGCTGATGGGGTCAACAGGTTCCTCGGCTTCCTCTGAAACCATGATGGTCGTAGTGAAGGTGATGATGGGCTGGTGGAGGCAACTTCGGAAGGTAAACCGCGAATTCTGAAAGGAAGAATTGGGGGCAGGCCTGGTGGGAGAGGGCGGTGGAGATGAAGGGGAGGCTGAGGAGATGGGGATGACCAGAGGCGATGTAGAAGGGCGAGCTCGACCCCTGGAGGCCGAAGAACCGCCTCTGCGAGACACACCACGAGTACGCATCTTGGCTTCCGTGGAAGTCTGGTTATATAAACTCGACAAGGAGCCAAGAAACGACTGAGAAAGCTCGAGAGCCGAAGGGTCGACCACGAGCTGAGCAGAGGACGGAACAGAGTGGCGGAGAGAATTTCGCAGAGCATGTCTGCATTTGGGCTCTGCGCGGTTCAATTTATCAGAGATGGACGCCAAATTCGAGCTTGGAGGCGACATTAAGGCTTCTGCAGGGCAGTGAAGAGCTATTAACGGTAGGTTGTCCTGTGCAGGGATCGGCGGCGAGGCACAATGAATGCCATCCTCCGGGAGCTGCGAGCAGTTAAGGCTATCGCCCTCCGTCCAGCTGCCGTTCCGGCAGCCATGTGCCAGGCACGTTGATTTCTGAGGTGGCAGCTCTTGGCGAGCACCCGGATCCGGGGGCTCACCCATATTCTTATTAATACCCATTAATATTTTTATTTTCCTAAGTTTAGACTTAGGAACCCATTAAAAATATTAATTATTTTAATAATGCCTCATCCGAGTGGAATTTCTCTAAACGATTTCTGGGTCCTGGAGATCTCATGTATTCTAGCCCCTCCACAAAATTTTGGAGCTAGAGCACATCCGATGCTACCCAAAATCGACATCGTGACCTCCCATTCTAGTAGCTTTGCCCACTTCGAGAGAGATCACATCCGAGTTGGAGCCAGATGTTGCCCACCATTTTGCAATGTTCCACCAAGTTTCCAGGATGAGGAGGCGAGGAAGCGAGGATATGTAGGAGCGGCCTATGCAAAAGCTCCCCACCAAATTATAGGAAACATGGGGGGACTTCGGGGATCTTAAAAACTTATAAATATAAAATATAAATCGACGAATCATATAACTGAAACAAATTTAAAACGAAAAGCATGATCATTGATATCATTATCATATAAATTATAATCATACATCATGCATGTAAGCTTGTCACTGTATAGTGTAACTACTAGTCTACTAACTTACTAACAATGCACAATGAAAATAAATGATAAAATTATAGATGTTTAAACTTTTAAACTTTAAACTTTAAACCATATTGATGTTCCACTTCCAACTATGAACATTGAATACTGAATATTGAAATAAAATTATAAATGTCAAGTCTGATACATCAAGAGTCAAATTTTTTAGTTTTATAGAAACAAAATAACATAAGAACATATCAAAAGATAAATGAACATAATTGCTCAAGGTAATCTGTTCAACAAAGGAGCAGACAGAAGGTTGCTTGGCGATGGCGGCAACATTCCATTCAACTAAGGAGCGGACATAAGGCTGCTTGGCGATGGCAGCAGTGTTGAACTTAACAGAGGAAACAAAAAATGAAATGTGAAATGAACATAACGTAAACCCTTCCTGATCAGTCAACAAATATTAAAAATTACGATTTTTTGTTTCATAAGAAAAATTTACAAATTTTTCTTGGGAAACGACCATTAAAGACCCCCTTAAGACCCCTTTCACCTAGGAAACGACCCCAAAAATGGAGGAAACGGTCCCTTTCAAGTTTCCTCGCGTACCCTGTTTTTTGAGAGCGTGGGGAAACGACCCCCTCGCCCCCAAGTCCCCGGAGCGCAAGGGAGCTAGGAAACTCGACCCCCAGGGTGGGGGACGAGACCCTGTGGAACACTGCCATTTTGTGGGTGATATCCCTAAAAGATTTTTTTTTTCCAAGATGGTCCTCAGTCAGCAGCCAACAACCCCTTGCAGCCACTAGCTATCTCATTGTTCCATTTCTTCACCACCTGAGCCAACCATGTGGTCCCTCGCCCATCTGCCATGATTTTATGTTTGAAGGTGGGCCTCCCGAACCTAAAGGCATGCCTTGTCATTTGGTAATTGAGTATTGTAGTTTGTTTATCATGAACACTTCTAGGCATCGATTAATAGGGGGATTCAACAGAAAGAATGGGTTAAGTCTGTGCTCTTGTCCCCTAGACCCCTTTTGGATATTAACCTTGGATTCTAGTCCCATGGGATCTCTTTTACTGACCATTTGGCTTTAGGGATGGTATTTCACGGGAAACCCCGATTCTGGTTGTGTGTTTTGCTCACTTATCTGCTTATATTACCCCCTTTCCACGCATTATTACCCCATTCATCATTTCTCCCACTTGGGTCCACATTCCTCCACTGGGTCCACATAGGGTTAGCTCGCCCCTTCCCCTTGCCCACACCTTGGGTCAGGTTTGGAATGATGCCTCAAAGGTTAATGCAGCTACAAGGAAAAATAAAAGCATATTTGGCCATATTCAACAAGGAAATGTACCACGAAATGCAAAATATGGCCAGGACAAACACATTTAGCACGTGGGCAAAAGCCAATACATGAGCTCTACCCCATCATTGTGGCCATCACCCTAGTTCCTACAGGTTCTATGAGCCTCTTTCATCATATAGGAACCCATGATTGTCCCAACCCCTGGTAGGAAATGAACTGCCCTACTTTAAAAGGGGGTATTCACTACTATATCATGTGCATCATGCTTTTAACCCTTGAACCCCAAGCAGTTGATCAAAGAAAATCATAAAAAGGCAAAAGGCATATAAACTTTAAAGAAGGGTGGAAAAATCAAGGTCGGGGCACTTCATGTACCACAATTGCTCCCTCTTATACATTATAAACCCAGGTGTGGGCTTCCCTCTTATACATTATAAACCCAGGTGTGGGCTTCCCTCTTATTAGCTACCCTTGTACCCCAGCATGTGACCCAGAGCTACCCCTTCTCATCCCCTACTTCATTCACCTATCTGTCACATGCAACCACCTTTTGAAGGATGTACCTTGAACATATTATCCCCTTTAGAAGCAGAAACCACCTAATAGGATACTTGGTTAACCCCATTTGGAGTTTAGGAGACATTGGCACATCCCGAAGCCCATTAGAGAAGGGAAAGCCATTATGAAGTCCCCACCTGTGGTCCATGATGGTAAGCTCATTTACTTGATTTCTCTAATGACTTGTTGTACTGGAAGGCTAGGGGACACATTGGATCTTATGTAGGATTGCAGATGGTCTCCATCTTGGATTTGGTCTCCCTATGCGAGGTCCTAATCCTCCAGAGGGCTACATTGGCACATGTAGGGTGTGTGTTGAGAGCCATGGGTCTCCACAGCAGTAGACATCACTCCATGGATCCTCGAAAATGTTCAGAGATGCTTGAGATACTCCCATTGGACAAGGAAGATGCACCTATTTCATTTTTGCCCAGCGGGCCCCACAAATTTATCATGCACTTGGCAGCTGACCCAGGACTTGTAGGACAATGTGGCATCCCCTAAATCATCACATAGCCCTTGCCGACAATCTACAAGCATCTTCGACTCATTTGGAGACCCATGAGGTTATTGTTGTGCCCCCACACCCATTGGGAGCACCACAAGTTTATTGTTTGGAGAACAAAGGGCCAACCCCTTGTCCATCACTTTTGAGGGTCCTACTCTTCATTATGGAACCCATGGACTTCATTAGGCCTCTTAGAGAGCCTTACGACATGCATAGATTATTTTTTGACCTCTTGAGAGGCTTATTCTTTCATTTATGAGCTAGTTTGGTGGGCTCATCACCAAAAATTAGATTATTAGAACACTATTTTATTTGTGGGGTTTATATAGGCCAAGGAGACTAATTCAAACTCCTCATTAGTGTATAAATACAAGTGAGATGAGTTCAATATTCCATCATCACTTTGGATTGGATCTCTTCTCTCTCTTGAGAATTTCACACTTTTCTTAGTGGATGAATTGGAGCTTTATGGATGAATTTTGATGTGTGGATTTGGTCTATCTTATCTTGGAGCTTCTCCCTTTGTCAAATTGTGGATGGTTGGATATATTCTATTACATGTAAGTACATGCTTTTAATGTTATTCTTGTTTTACTTTGTCATATACATTGTACTGGGATTTTAGCTATTCTTAGGGCTAATTGCTACATGCATTTACTGCTTTAAATTGTGGAATTGTCTCTATTATAGCATCTCTCAATGTATGAGCCATATAATGTGAACGAAATCTCCTAGGGGTAATTCTATTAATGAATTGATCTCAATAAGCCATCACGTTTTGCACATCAAAGTATAAAAGTTGCAAGATTGTTTCTCTTTGACCTAGAAGGCTAGCGACGTAGTCTTGAGGCCTTCTTGACCAAGAACCAAAGGTCCTCACTCATATTCATCATAGACTCCATTCTCCTAAGACTAAGGCACTGATCTACCAAAGGGTGGTCACCTTAAACCAACTTTCACCTTTTGCTGGGTCTAGCCAAGTTGGATCACTTAAGGCATCATTTTCCCAGTAAACTAGCCCTCCCAAAGATTCGATTTCCTAGACCCTCTTGCGCTGGTGTTTCCTCAAGACCGCCTCCAAATTTGAGGGCATTCCAGCAATGGAGTTGTGAGAAAAGCCAAGCCCTAGCTCCGAGATCAAACTTCTCCCTAGCATCCCCAAAGGTTAGTACCTTAATGGATCAATTCAACACCTTTAAGTGAATATTCTTTCTTTGATCCTTTCACCTACCTTGTCTAGGCTAAGGACACCATTGGTTGCTAAACTCCTTCCTCTTGACCTAGACTATGTCCACTTGGTCCCGTGTGGTCCCGTTCCTTTGAAAGACAATTCTTCAAGAACCATCTAAGATACCAATTTCAACAAGGATTTTAGGGATTGGGAAACTCCTTTACAAGTCATATCCCATACACCTAACGCTCAAATCCTCCCTTTTCCTAGAAAACATTGTACCTTGCTTAGAAAGCAAGCAAGCTCCATCTTTCAAAATATTTTGGGAAGGGGATTATTTGGGTCACTCCACATCCATTCATTGATTTATCCTTCATCGATGACTCCATAATATATCGGGTCTCCTCCCATCCGTGAAAGTCCGTAAATACAGGAGCCTTAGCTGAGGTGACAGTGGGCTAAGTCTCCATTTTGTTGCCCTTGGTCTAGCATTTCCCCTTTAGGTCCCCTGCTAGTTTGAGTGGTAACACACCCAGAGGGCCACTTGTTCGTGAGGTACCATCCACTGATGAGGTGCCATTCATTAATGAGGCACCCATTGATGAGATGTCCTGGACTGTGACCAAGTTTCCAGATGATAGTCGTCCTCAACCAATCCAACAGTTTAGTGCTAGCCTTCTAACATTGGGAAAGAAGGCCAAGATAGTCTGGGAAGCCATTCTGCAACAGAATGAGGAGCTGGAGGGCATGAAAGCAGTTTATGCCGAGTCAGCGGCCAAACTGACTTACATTGGGGAACAATTGGATTCCCTAATGGTGCAACTAGAGTACACATTGGAGCGTAGGAGAAACCCTCTTCAGACATACATAGACGAGGCTGGGAGCGCTAGTAGGTTGCCTCTGCACGTTGGAGAGAGAGAGGCAGATTTATCTATACTAGACTTATGTGTTGACCAGGACAGTGAGACGAGGCAACATGAGTTACGCAGGGCGCAACACTCGCATGTTGGAGTTGTTACGTATACTACTGTTCTTGTAGTCGATCCCTCGTACTGGGTTGGATGGCAAGAGGTATTGAGCTGGTCCCCGATGGAGCGAATTAGATGTTGGGATGTATCCATGGCCATAGTTCAATAAGGGCCATGGGATACCAGAGGGGATCGAGGGCCAAACTATTTTTGGGATCCAGGTGGGATTCCCCATCACAACATAGAGTTAGTCGGCGATGATAGTAGCTGTGCATTGGATCCGAGGATTGAGGGTGCACACACCTACATATTTCTATCAAAGTTCCGAGAAGCACTAGTGGCTAGTTGGATCGACAAGGGAGTAGGCGGACTCCATGAGTTGTCCTGGAATGTGGATCAAGCATGGAGTCACAGGATGATCAACACACTCTTGCAGGCATTGATTGGTGGTGGCATTGGCTGGCCACCAGACAAAGTATTGTACAGGGATGAGGATTTTTTTCGGATATGTGGGGTGCAGAGGACACCAGGCAGCAACACCTTAGTGATACCTCCACTGGCATGTAACGAGGTTTTTTTGTCAGACCAATGTTGCACAAAGCAGGGACATTTTTTGGAAGCAGGGATGCAGAAGTATCATTTCCCAAAAACCTAGGAAGCAAAGTGTCTACTATATATTGCATTTAAATTAAAAAAACATCCAAAATATCAAATTAGTTGTAGAATACATGAAAACTTGCATATTTTTACATAAATCAAGATAGATATGGCATCCATTGTACATCAATGATTAATTATTCCAGTGTCAACCATCTAGAATCTAGATTCCTATTCTCATGTCTAGTCCTTGCCTCTACTTAGATACTCTAGGGATATTAGTCAACATTGCCCAATTCTAATCAAACAGCCTAATCCAAGCCTTATAATATGGTAGAGAAAGCTTAACATGCCTGATCAATGATTTTGACTTGAGTGAAGGGTACATTTTTGCTAAGGCCATGACAAAGGAGTCCAACAATCAACAACACCAACACTGGGGTACATATAGGGCTCGATGCTCTTGATTAAATGCAAATCACATGCCCTCATATATGATATAATCCAATGAAATGCCACAATCCCATTGATCCTAAAAACTATTAAGTTTGCTAAATTTTGAATGGGATATGAAATTCTATTTTCTCCATATGAAGTCTAATGAGGTTGGAACCACTCTCAAACATCCTAGGTCATTCCATGGTAATGTTTAAAATTTAAGTAAAAGGATGGAAATGAAAGATAAAGGAGAATGTCACTTTTAGTTTAAGAATTTAACATTACCATTAGGGAGCATCTAGGAAGCGTCTAGGGAGCATCAAGGGGCACCTTGGGACTATTAAGAAAGTGTATTTCCTCACATAATAGTTCAAAATTTCCAAAAATGAAACAAAAAAAGCCCCGCAAAACCATGTGAACCATCCACCTTCTCTCGAATCCGCTCGCGATCTGCGATGGATACACGCCTAAACCTCCATGGATCTGCACCTGATCCTTTCTGGATCCGCAGATCAGGCCCGCGCAAATCTGATTTTCCAGGGATTGCCAAAAAAGATGGAATAGCGGATCCGATTTTTAGATCTGCGGTTCTGCCGAAGGATCGGTGGCGAATCTGCACAGGGCGCGATTCCGCCTCTGGATCATTGGGGGAGGGGACAAATCCTACAACATTGGTCAGATCTCTCCGAGAGGATCAGGAGGGGAGGTCCATGTTGATTTGGGGTAGCATCGGATGTGCTCTAGCCTTGAAAATTGGTGGAGAGGCTAAAGCATATGAGATCTCCAAGACCTAGAAATGGTTTGGGCAGAATCTAACCAGTTTGAGAGATATTAAAATAATTAATATTTTTAATGGAGTCCCTCAGTCTAAACTTAGGGAAAATAAAATATTAATGTGAATTAATATAAAACTGAGTTAGAATGGTCCAAAAGTCATGGATCAAGCCAAATCTAATCTTAGCCGTTGATTAGGGACTTAATCTCAGCCATTGAATTGTCAATTGGAAAAGTATAAGAAGAGGCTTGAGGGTCAGTTGGAGAACACATTAAGTTGATCAAGAATTTGATTTTCTGGGGTAGGGCTTGCTGAGGAAATCAAAGAAGTGATAAGAGTTGCAGCTAAGGGGCAGTGAATACAGTAGCAGAGAGGCAAAGATAGTACCTAGAGCATCAGCGCAGAAGACGGGAGAGGGTTGACGTAGAGCCAGCTAGAGGCCACGTAGAGGCAGCCAGGAGCTGCGCAAAGCCTAAGGAGGGCCAGCGTGTGAGACGCAGAGGCTCAAGAAGCTGACGCAAAGCCCCAAGAGGCTGACACTGGGCCAAATAGGTTGACGCTGGGCTAGAGAGGCTAACGCAAACCTTAGAGGGTTGACGCTGGGAGATTTCGTGGGGCAGATTGGAGCTGATATCTGTCTCTGACTGAGAGGTACTACTGCCGAGGGAATTCTCTGTTGGGTGAGCCATTTCTGGCACCCAGATTGTATTTTGAAACTGCTTAATAATAAAACCCTCTGATAGATGCACCGATTTTCCCGCATTGGGTTTTTTTGGGGACATTAGTCCAAAAATAACTGTCACTTGTGTGCTTGTTTCTTTCCGTTGATGATCTATATGTATTGATACTATACTTGTATTTATTTTCAGTATTTACATGGTAAATAACTTGTTAAGTAACTGAACAAGTAGGAAGAAATAAATCAAATAGTATAGGAAGAATTTCTAACGGATAGACTTAGAAATTCCAATAGTCCACCCATCCAAGGTCATGGAGGTGTGGTAGTAGAGATGGAGATCTTAACAGGATGTGGGTTGTTGAACATTGACTCAACCTTTGGCCGTGGCATTCTGTGGTGTATGGAGATATGCAACAATGAGCGCCTCTTGAGTATATCGATAGGCACTTGCATACAATCACATAAGAGCTAGTTGTTGTCCCTTGATGCCCTCATCACGAGCAGTAGGGCACAAGAGACTCACCTAAGGCAGATGGATATGAACCAGAGTATCATGGACAGGAGAGGAGTTTTCCCATTGGGGCAGACTGACTAGGCACGTGTTGGCACGTGGAGGCACAGGGAAGACATGGTCTGTTGTAGAGGTAACATATGCTTTGCCCCCGAGTCCCCACTTGAGGGTATGATTATGGGACATTTGTATGACATACCTTCTACAAAGAATTCTGGAGCATTGTAGGGGCATATGACGCAAGGGATGATAGACCTTTCCTACAAGAGGGCATGTAGGTTTCTAGCAATGTTTGGGTACACCCTCTTGAGATGGGATGGTAGAGTCTGTCATGTGACCAGGTAGGAGCAGGGTCGTGGGGATTGATCCCAGTAGTTGTCGGAGCTATGTCATCGCAGACTTGGGAGCCAGGGGTTTAGTTGACAAGTGGATCACTCTACTTTGAGATGAGCAAGATCCTGACAGAGAGTGGCCTAGCTCATTCCTGGGTTAACACATGGGGGATCACTGAGACTTTCACCATGTGGTGAGGCAGGTATTCATTGTTGTTGCTTAGGATTGGGGCTAGCCATGGTGTGGGAGGTTCAGGCATTGCAGAGTTGTCCTCGCAGGTTTGGCATAACTTCGATCATTACCTATATGGTGGTCGAGTGTTACAAGAGAGGAGATCCTAATATGAGCATGATGGACAACCGGCTATGACTGGGGAGTCATGGTGTCAACATGGCAGCTTCTTTTTGCGATTAGCACGTGATCTCAACGTCTCAGAACTTAGCAGTTCAACCACCTTCAAGGATGAGTTGGTTTCCACCGGGGAAGATCACACAGGTCTTCCATTGGGTTCCAGTTGCACAGAGAGTAGTTTTCCCCCTAGAGATTCATTGATGATTTGGGGCATTGCGCTAGTATGGCAGGATGATTGGCACATGTGTTTCTTGGCGGTCATTGGCACTACTCAGTGGCAGGCAACAAGAATTGGGAGCGATGGGCCTCCAATCTGGCTATGGGATCCAAGGGTCCATTAGGTTAGAGGACTACCTTGTGTTGGGAGGATCATGGGAATGACAGAGACAGGATTGCATCCTCCCCTGAGTGACAGGTCAAAGACCATCAAGATGATCACTATAGGTCGAGGAAGGCCTTTCTCAATATTGTTTCAACAGGAGATTGGGCATGGATTGGTAGATGGTGACCTTGACAGGGTGCCCCGGTAGGATAGACCCGCGTGCAGGGGAGTTTCCCCTTATTGGATTTGTCGCAGAGGTTTACCAAATCGGATGACTCTGCAGGAGCACAAGAGGGTCACAGTTATGACCAGACCGATGCAGCATCCACTTGACGAAATCACTTTAAGATTAGTTTGGGACCCGAGAGCTACAGGGCTAAGCATTTGGGTCCATAGTATCTGGGACTCCTTTATGACAGGTTAGCGTATGGATTGGAAGTGGCTAAGTGGCACTATTAGGACCTCGATATTGCTTGCATTGATAATTGGGCCAACAGGGAGAGGGAGCTTGTTCGAGCAGTGCTTAAGGACAAGCAATTTTTGGCAGGGAGGACTGTAATGTCCCTTCTCAATAAATAATTGCTAGAGGAGATCTACCATTTTCGCCATTTTGGAGCTAATGCATTTTTGGATACCAACTTAGGGAAAGTGGGTCAGATATTAAAGTTGGTGGAATGTGGGGGCCACCCCTCAAGGAATACACACTTCTTGGGAGAAAAATCGATTGTATGAAGGGAGGTCAAAATATTTGGAGGGACCCACAAGGAAAGGTAAGGCAACAATTATAAATAGAAGGTTGAGGGCAACAATTAGTACCTTTTGCAAATTTGACACTTACACTATTGTTGCTCAAGTTGCTTAGCTGGGTCACAAGGTGTTGTTCAGCACCAAAGATTTTTGAGGGGAAATCTCACCCTTTTCCTCTATGGACCTTGAGTGCCACCCTAGGAAGGCATTGCCATAATTTTCGTGAAGGCTAAGGGGAGCAGTTCCAGGAGGTACGAGCTGCCTTCCTTAAGACTAGACATGGGAAAGAGAGCCACGCAGTCTTGTGGGAAAGCATTCTGGTTGTGAGAGCACTGAGCATTTGCTGGTCCATTCCTTGGCCCCTTTGCAGTGGACTTCCGATGAATTTTGTAGGCTTGGAGAGTGGACTTGCCCAGGTCGAAATTCCTTTGCAAAGAACAGCACAATAAGTTATCCTGTGTTGCGTAGTTCTTGGTGGAGACATTTGTGGGGAAGACTCAGCTGAAGGATATTGTGGCTGAAGTGAGTTGGGTGTGCAAGAAGGTTGGTCAGGGGACATTTCTCAGCCTTTCGAGGGGTTGCAGAGGCAAAATTTCTGGCAGGTCGTATTTTCTGGCAATGGAGGGAGTCCATAGAATTTGGAGGTGATTTTGGAGCATCGGAACTAGACCAAACCATTTCTGGGTTTTTCTAGGTTTGTGGTGGAGAGCCCAAGATTGATTTGGTAGAATTTTCTGAGCACTCTAGAGGGCTCAAACAAATGTCTCTTTCCAACTAGCAGTGGTTGGTAATTTG
>APFE030093418.1:0-16506 GCA_000404065.3 Pinus taeda | reverse complement strand
TAGTATCAAAATTCATGTGAGGAATCCTTGCAACAACAACTCGAGCCTATGCAAACCACTTCTACAAAGAAAATAAAAAACCCACATAACACACTCGAAGACATGACACTTATGGAGCCTCAAATACATGATGTAAAGACAATGTTGGAAGAAATCAGAATGGAGAAAAGTTATCTAGTAAGCTTAGAAGACTTGGATGAACTGGAAGTAGAGGAGAAAACCCTCTCGAAGATACTAGAGTAGCTACAATGCCAAGGACCAAGTTTAATTTTCAAGGTGCAAATGGCTCTTCTCAAACAATCATATCTTAGCATTCAATTCACACTTTTGGGGAGAGTGTCGATTCGCACAACTCCTCATCATTGTTCTCATTATTTGGATTCAAGTGACACCCTCAAACCAATCAAAGGATACAAATGCTCGGGGAGGAAAACTCCACAAGAGATAATACCATAGATAGGGAATATTTTGGCCAATTCATGCAAGATTAGTTTGCTTTCAAAGGTGTTTTTCCCCAGACCTCGTTCTCAATGAAAGTGATTTTGTGGAACATAAGGGCTCTCAAAAACAACGGAAAATAGAGACTACTTAGAGACAAAATTAATAAGGAAAAACCTAGCAATATCATGTTGCATGAGGTAAAGGTTATTAGAATGAGAATGAGGTAAAGGTTGTTAGAGAGAGCATGGAGGCTCTAGTGGAAGCAAATTTTCATGACTCGTTAGAAGCCCCTATGATCTTGTCTAAAAAATTTCAACAAATCATATCAAACGATATGGGTTTCTTAATCGTAATATATGGGGCACATCTACTACGAATAAAATTTCCTTTCTCAACAAACTCATTTAGCTTTAGTAGTTGCATTTGAATTACAAATTCATCATTAGAGGGGAAATCAATATGATTACCTTGCACATTCCTTCGAAGATGTAGTTAGGAACATGCACTTAGCTTAGATAGAAACGATAAATGGAAGTTATACATGGAATAGAGTAAAGGAGGTAGGCACAAGATAGCCTATCATCTCGACATGTTTCTTATCTCGAAATCATTGCTAGAAAAATACCTCCTTTTGGAAGCTTCAATCCTTTCGAGTGCTCCCATGGACCACTCACCAATATTGTTAAAATTGGACTTCAAAGAAGCTACTAAAAACTAACGAGACGAGTGGCCTATAGTGCTAGAATTGGACGTCAAAGAAGGTGCTTAAAATTGACCATTCATATTTGACAGTTTTTTATTAATAGATCCATCCTTTGTGGAGAAGTCCAAGCAGTATTAGTGAGACATGGATAATCCAAGCCTCTCCCCATATTCAACGTTGAATATTAGTTAAAAAGTCTAAAAGGATTAATTAAAAATTGGGCAACATCTTCAAGAAAAAACAAAATATGGAAATTGAAATGGAATGCATTCAATAAAAAATGTCACGTTTAAGGGTGTTCAAAATATTTTTCAAAGAAGGAGGGGGGGTAGGTTCTTAAAAAGATAGAGGAATGATAGAAGCAAGAGGAGACTTTATGGAGGCAAAAATCGAGGATCTCATGGCTCAAGGAAGGGGAAAAGAACATTCATTTTTTCCACAAACCAATGTTGAAACACAAGAATCGTAATTTTATCTTCTCACTTACCATTCAGAATGGACATCAACTCTCTTATCATAGGGATATTGAAAATGAAATTACTTCATTCTACAACAATCTCCTTAAAAAAACTAACCCTAATAGATTACAATCCATTGAGAAAGATAATGGCCTATATTATAAGATTGGTCTTTGAAGATCAAAACACGACTTTGATGAAGGAAATTACCTTGTAGGAGGTTAAGGAAGCACTAGTAAAAAAAGAGACATTAGTGACTAGGTGATAAAAAAGTTAGTCACCATATGTTTTCCAAGTGATATACTACCAAAAATGAGAAATATTAAGTGACCCAACTAAAAGGGACATGGATTGTTATACAAATTTTGCATAAATTCTTAGAACTAGTTTCTTCTTCAATTTTTATGAGAGAAAGATCTCTATCAAATGTTAGAATGGGGAAAAGTGGGCCATCCCCATCTTATTATACCCACATTTTATTTTATTCATCCAAGGAAGGTTTTGCATGTGGTTTAAGTGTGGACTTCTTTGTAGAGTAACCATTTTCTATTGCCATTTCTCCTTCCCTGCACCCTATATAAGTGTCTTTTGTAGCCAACCATGGCCTACCTAATGTAAGAGGGTAACCACTGAGATTTTTCTTTGTGCGTGAGACAATTAAATAAGATGGGTACTCCCATGAATCAATGGATACATTTATATCTCCCAATATTCCTTCTAGACATATAATTGAGGTATCTGCTAGCTGCAAATAATGGGATTGTGCCTAAGAGATAACTGAAAGTTTAATATAAACATAGTGCCCTTGATGATGACATTAATAGATACTCCATTGTCGATCAAAGTTTTATTAATGGAAGTATCATATATATAGACAATCACAAGAGGACTTGTGGGCTCAACATACTTTGGATGTGTAGGTTTCTCGTGCATGATATCAAAAGGTTGTCCCATACATGAATGGTAGGATGATTCATTTTCCTTCTTCCTAGCTCTTTGATACATGATTTGTTGCTGAAGCTTTTGTAAATTGGCATTTAATTTGATGGCTCTAAGAAGGAGAATCTTTACATAAATATTTCTAAGCCCGTCCGACAAAGTGGTTGTATCTTGATGGGCTTCTTATCTTCCAATCTTTGTGGAAATGGTGGGAAAGGAGATGAAATCCTTGTTGCTTGTTGTTCTTCTGCATTCTATTCCTCCTCTTGATCTCAGTATTCCCTTTGGGTTCAACACTTTCATAATCTTCAATAATGACAAGAGGTGGATGATTATAAGTTTTTTACCCTAACCTAAGGTTAAAATCATTGATTTCAACCAAATTCAATATTAATTCAAAAAATTGGAAGGATTTATGTTGTAGAAAGGTTGGGCGTGTAGATTTAAATTTCTTATGTAATATGCTAGAAAAAAAGACTTGAATCTACTCTACTCATGAGCGAAAACAAAAATTGTTCGATAACATCGCGAAGCAAAAAAGAAGAATTTAAATCACACATAACACAATATTTTTACTAGGGAAAGTAATAGCTAAAAACATACTATTTGTTTATTTCATTGATGAAAATATTTCAGTAGAAAATATAATGCTTGTTCAACCTGAAAAATATCTACACAAGTACAAATTATCTGATTGCTTCACAAACCAACTCAATCTAGTACTTGGATAAATCTGTCGTTTTCCAAACTCCTACTTCATTGTGTAGTTTCCTAGGGAATTGGGCCACATTTAATTGGGAAAATCCATCACCACAACTACGCAATCCATTCATACGACTTCTACTGATTGCATGCACCATTTGTATAACTTAGAAAATTATACAACTAATAGTACAATGTCCTTGAACTCTAATATCGACTGGGTCTTCCTCTGAAGTGACATGTATGAGCTATTTTGAGTGAATTATGAGTTTTCTTATTGATCATTACATATGAATTGAATCCAATTTAATTCGCTTGACCTCTCACTATTTCCTCTAATGTTTAGAACTAGTTTAACTGAATTTAACTGAGTTAAAATGAATTAAATAATTACAACTCAATAAGAACTCAACATGGGCCCCAAAATTTCAAGGATCACTCTACATGACTCTAGATAGACTTCCAACTTAAATTTAATGAGCCATGTAAGTCAACTTAACTTAGTTAATTACTACAAGTTTCCATGAGAATGGAATTACAATTTAATTCCCAATTTAAGTCAAGGAGAAATTAAATTAGGATTTTCTTCTTGTTATTTTTAAAACTCCCTCTCAACGAGAAAGAGATTATCTACTACCATGATCGTGCCTCTCTGAAACTTGAATTTTCATCTTGACAATGCCTTTGGAAAAATATTTGCATCATGCTCCTCTGTACTAATGTATTCGAGCAACATGATTCTCCTCTGAACATAATCTTGGAGATGTTGGTATCGGATGTCAATATCCTTGGACCAATCATGAAAAATTAGATTTCTCATAGAGTTTGATACAACTCTGATTGTCAAAATAAATAATTGTTGGATCCATCTGTTGACCAAACAAACCAACAAGAATATTCCTCATCCAGATAGCCTCATAAGATACTTGACTAAAAACCATGTACTATATTTCTATTGAGCTGATAGGAACTGTTCTCTGGTTCTTCTTATACCAAGAAATTGATAGTGACCCAATACTGAAGATTCCTGTAATGTAATCTTCATGTTGGATGGACTCCCTGCACAATCTACATATGTGAAGCCTTAAAGCTTCACTCCCTCTGTCTATCTATATGAATTACCAAACGGAGTGGTGCATCTCAGGTATCTCAACATATTTTTAGCTTCCTTCCAATACAATTTAGTTGGAATAACCATGGCTTGCCTAAGTTGGTTGACTGCAAAACACATGTATGGTCGGGTGTTCACCAAATACATAAGTGAAACAACAATATTTCTATAAATAGTAGCCTTAACTACTACACATGAAGTAGCATCCTCTTTCCTCTAGTTACTAGCTAAAGGAATCTCCATGCATTTTTTGCTCTCCATGTGGAACTTCTTTAGTATCTTGTTGGCATACATGCCCTGAGAGACAAAGAGTTCCTCACATCTTTTCCATGCTTCCATACAAAGAAGGTAATGTATGAGCCCCAAGTATTTCATCTCAAAATATCTTGTAAAATCCTCTTTGTAAGACTTGATCAACTTCTCATCACCTATCAAAATCAAATCTTCGATATATAAAACAATAATCAACAATCTACATTCAACCACAATATGGTAAATGTTCACATCTACTTCACTATTGGTGAAGCCCAGCTCGAGACGAGGTGCTTATTTCAATCCATGCAATGCTTTCTTGAGTCTCCACACATGCGGCTCTCTGTTGAAGGTCTCAAATTCTTCTCGCTGCTCAATATACACCTCTTCTTCAATCATGTCATTGAGGACTGTTGACTTTACATCCATCTAATGTTTCTTCCATCTCATCTATACTGAAAGTGATAGAATATATCTAATTGATGAGTACCTTGCTACAAGAGAAAAAGTCTCATCATAATCAATTCCCTCCAACTAAGAGAATCCTCTGCCCACAAATCTAATCTTGTGTTTCTCCACACTCGCATGTGATGAGCCTCATAAATGGGTAATTATATGGGATCATTTTACCTCCTAACCTAGTCAAATCAACCATTCTCTTAGCTGATTGTATGATTTTTTTATTATATTTGTGCTTATAGAGTGAGTTAAGTTAATTATTGTGCCATGTGGTCTAACATGTATTTAATGCAGATTATTGATGCGTTTTGAGGTCAATGTCAAGGATCCAATGGACAAATGGCAGAAATAACTCGAAGTGGACAAAGGAGAGGACTTATAGGAGGGAATACCCCTCATTTATTACTCCTCACTTCAAATTTCCCTTCATTCAGCTTGGAGTATAAGCAGCTGAATCATGCACGAGAAGGAAACCGAGCAAGTGGAGGATGACTGTGATTATCTCGAGTTTTGGGAGTGAAGCCTCCCCGACTTTAAGAAAACTATTGGTGGCTTCATTTGTGTAAGTAGAGAGGCCTAGGGCCTCACCAGGGTTGGATTTTTGTTTGATTTTTGCTTATGAAAACTCTACTCCAACTTCAAGTTTATTAATTTTGTGACAGTTTCATGTAATCCTGCTATTGTTTTGGAAATAAAGATGGAATCCTTTTTGAGCTAACACTGAGTTACCTCATAGGGATAAATCTCTTGGATTAGGCCCCAATCCGAGCAACCGAGCTCCTCTTTACTTTTATTTGTATGTTTTATTTTAGTTTGTAGATTAGGTTGTTGTTAGATGCATTTATTTTATGGTTAAGAATAGGTTTCTTTTGATGATTCAGTAGTTTGCTTCCATTTGTGCTTTCTATAGCAGGTTAAGCAGTGATAGAAAGAAGATTCAAAAGGCTAGAAATAGTGCCTTGGCCTCTCTTACTCCCTTTGGGACCATTATTTGAGGCAAAGACCCTCTTGCTGTCCCAAAAACACAAATTTCCCTCATTCATAGGACTTCTAGTGTTTGCAGCGTTTTAGTAGGTTAATACTCCAGTTTTCTTTACTTGAGATATTCTTCATCATGCTGACTTCTTTATTTAAAATAGTATTCTTTCATGCTTTCCTTTCATGCAACATTTCTCATAATTTCCTTTGATAGATCATAGTTTAGACTATTTTGATGCAAAACTCTGTTTTCCTAGATGCACTCATTCCATTGCTTGCTTAATTTCCTTGGTTAACCGTCAGTTTTTTTTATGCATAAGATCTATTTTAGTATTAGGATACCCTATTATCCATCCCATCCTCCATCTCATCCATGTCCTATAGGTTTCCCAAGTCTTCCCTCAATTCTAATTTACTTACCTGCATTTTCCATACAACTTCTTCCTCTCCTTAAGCAAATCCAATCATCTTTCTCTCTCCTGGTTATTCTTGGTACACCCTAGGTTCCCTAAAACCTCATTCCAACCTTCATCCAACTTCTCCACCCATTCTCACACCCTCAAAATAGTGAAAACTGCTCTCGGCCTCCTCCTGTAGGCATCTTGTAGTTTCCCTGTTTTCCTCTTGTAGATTTCCTGTGTCCTCCTGTAGATTTTCCTGTAGGGTTTCTTTTGAAGGCCAAGTGTGGGAAAAGCCTCCAGAATGCCACCTGGGACCTCTTGGGACCCATCCATACCATCATACATCCTCTCAAGTCCAAAAACTACCCTCCAACGCTACCTATTCACTACCACTTTCACACACAATAAATTACATGCATGTCAAGTTCACACAAAAATACATAAAAATAAAAAAAGATGTTTTGTGCTTATTTACTTCCATAAATAACTTCATTATATGTTGTTTGCTTCCTTGAGTAGGTAATGGCATCCATTTCATGGTTCTGATAGTGCTTTCTCCAAAAGTAGGATTAGTTAGTTAATTAGGGTTTACTAGGTTTGCTTTACATTTCAGTCTTTCTCCTTTCTGTAGTTAAAGTAGTGTTTGTAGAGTAATCTTTCTCTCCTTTCATCACACATAGAGCTTCTTCTAGAATCCATACAATTTTGCTTGATCTCCTAGTTATCTTGCTCCGGCTAACCAAGTGACAACCTGTAGTAAGAATTTGTGCTTGTGCATACAGCACTGATGCTTCGAAGTTTGTTACGAACTACCGGGTTTATAAGAGTAAAGTAGGTAGCCCAAAAGTTGCAGCAATATTACTGCAATACTGGTGCCCACCACTTTTTTGCATTGTTGTTGGGGAAGTGTCAGAGTATTCTATGATTACTGCTTTCTTATATTTTCTATTGCAACATTCTCCTAATAGTTTATTTCAACAAAAGTAAACTAGTCATTTCTCTTCATTCAAGTTCTGCATTTCCTTGCTTTCCTCTTAAATTCTGCAAATTTCATTTCCACAAAAGTAGACTGGTCATTTCTCTTCTTTCAAGTTCTGCATTTCCTTGCTTTCCTCTTCAATTCTGTAAATTTCATTTCAGTTAGTTGCAATTTGTTTTGTTCAATCAATTTCAGCTTCTGCAGGTACTATTCCAAAAAGAAACAAAAAACAACCAAAAAATATTTCCTTTCATGCCTCGTAGGAATAGATATAACTCAGGAAAAAAATTTCCCAACACACCCACTACTTCACACAGCCAACCTTCTCTCTTCTTCGGCAACTGTGATCAAGAAAAACCCTTAGGTGAACAACAAGACATATTTGAAGAATATATAGGGAAAGAAGAAGAAGAAAACATTCCTTTGGAGCGAATGGCTGAAAGCAGAAATGCTAGGGGGAATGGAGATAGAATAGAGGGTACCTTTCCCATTCACGAGACCAATGGGGACACCAAAATGAAGAATATTGGCCCTTTCTCCCTACCTCATTTCCATGGTCTGACTACGGAAGATCCCGAAAATTTTTTGTTTGAGTTTATTATTATCTGTCGAACCTATGACTCTAGAGAAGATGAGAAAAAGTTGAAGCTATTCCCTCCTACTCTCAAGGATGTAGCACTATGCTAGTTCATCGGGTTACATGGCAATAGCATCATAGCTTGGGCTCAAATGTAGGAAGCCTTTAACAACAATTATCAAGACTAATGTAGGTCCAAATATACTAAAGAAGAAATTTTTCGAATGGCCATAGGAAGTGATGAGTCCCTAGAGGACTATGAAGAGAGGTTCTAGCTCAGTTACAAAAGGGTCGGGTGTACACTTGACCTTGAGTCTTTGAAGCTAGTCCTGCTCAGGGGAATTTCGGAAGATATTTTAGACACCCTATATCTACTGGCCAGGGGAGAAATCTACCAACTATCCTATGAGGACATAAAGACTATTTTTAGAAACCTTTCTAGAGCAGCCAGAAAGAAAGGTAGGGTGATTCAACCCATAGCTAGTACCTCTTCCTCTAACTCATCCATTAAAGGAGAAATTGGAAACATGTTGGAAGACTTCAAGAGTGAGATGCTACAGACTCTTGCCATGCAAATGGATACCTTACATATCAAAAGGAAACAAGATGAAGTAGAGAGGGCTTTGGCCATTTGTTTCCCTAGATGCACCAGGAGGTATCCTAGGAATGAATGCCCATTGAACTCTATAGAGGTTTGTTCAGTTTGTGGAGAAAATCATTCTACAGATAAGTGTCCTTCCTTACCTAGACTTAAAGCTATATATCGAGGGGCTGAGGGAGTCACTGAAGAACTCTATTACATAAACCAAAGGAGGCCGCATGGACCTAGAGCATACTAGCAGGGGATGAAAGGGACATCTCAAGCATACTAAAACCCCAAAGAAGTCACTAGCATACCTTCTTGGGCCCCCCCTACTCATCCTTCCTAGTCCACACCTCCTCCTTGGTCCTTTACATCTCAATATTATGCCCAACCAGCCACCCATTCATTTCAATCCTATGCTCAGCCACAACCTTAGTAGAATGCACCTCATCAGGGGTGGAGGCCCTAATACGACTCTCTTCCCACTCTTTTGCCTCCACCACTTGCCCAACCACAACCATTGCCTCCTACTCAACCAAAGCAACCCCAAATGCCTTCCTAGCCAAATCCGAACCTAAACAATAGATAGGCTCAACAAGTGTATAGTGGGGAACCATTATGCCCAACATATGCTATGGAGATTTAGGAGATTAACTTGTGATTTGGGAAAGTTCTCCCCGATAGCCAACATCCACCAAGGGAGGTTGGGGAAGATAAAGAGGAAAGTGAACCTAAAGCAATTCCACCTTTTCCTAAGAGACTATCTGTGACAACCTAGCCTACCCCAGAAGAAGCTAAACTCCTGGGAGAATTGAAACATTTATGTGTGAAGATACCACCTCTTCAAGCCGTAAAAGATGTGCCTATATACAATAGGTTGATCAAATAGAAGTTCTTTAGGCATCCACCAAGGCGTAATATAGATGCCCCAACCATCAATGTCATAGGTCAACTGTCTGACCTGATGTTAGGGTAGGTAGTCTGTCCAAAATATTTGGACCCTAGAAGCCCAGTAGTTGATGTCCACATCAATAGCACCATGATCCCACATAACTTGATTGATTTGGGAGCTGCCATTAATGTTATGAAAAAGGATATAATGATCAAACTTAACCTCTAGGGCTTCTTGAGGAAGACCACGACTGTGCTACAACTAGTAGACCACTCCACCGTGACCCCTTAGCGGATTGTGGAATATGTGATGGTCTCTCTTATTTCTTAGGAGTACCTTGTCTATTTCTTATTTCTCCAGCCAAAGGCAAAGCTCACTGGGTATCCTCTCATTCTGGGAAGACCATGGTTGGCTACCATCGATGCCTACATCAGCGATTGAGCTAAGAACATGGCCATAAAGAACGGGCATATGTCCAAGCAATTAATCCTATATCCTCCTACCCAACCCTTGCTAGAACATGATCTACCTCTCTTGTTGGAGGAGGAAGATGAGGATGAAGTCTATTCTATACCGCTTTGTGAATTAGAAATCGCCATGGGGGGAAACAAAAAGATGAGGATGATATGATCGAAAATATGATTCAGAATCCACCTCCCACTGTATCACCATTAGAGGATATAGTAAGAGAAACCCAAAAAAACCCTTCAACTGATCTTTGTGTGCCCGACTCCACTTCTCTCTGTGTTAAGAATATAGAGTTCAACCCAGAAAGAACCTTGAAAATCAATCTATCCCTATCCTTTCCCAGGAAAAGGAACTGTGTAGCCTACTGAGAAAACACCTAGATGCCTTCACCTGGATTTATAATGAGATGAAGGAAGTGCACCCTTTAGTATGGACTCATCATATATACATCAAGGAGGATTGAAATCCAGTGAGGTAGCCTCAAAGGAGGATGAATCCAGCACTTAAAGATCTTTTTAAGGAAGAACTGCAGAGATTGCTTGATGGAGGATTCATCTATCCCATCTCTGATAGTGAATGGGTCTCTCCTTTGCTGCTAGTTCCAAAGAAAAATGGTAAGTTGAGAATCTGTCTACTATCGAAAACTGAACAAAGCCACTAAAAAGGACCATTTTACTTTACCTTTCGTAGATCAAGTGTTAGACGGTCTGGCAGGGAAAAATTATTTTTCTTTCCTAGATGGGTTTAGCAGGTGCAATTAGATTCAAATCATCCCAAAAGACCAAGATAAGACCAATTTCACTTGTCCTTGGGGTACCTTTGCATACCGGGTCCTTCCTTTGGTTTATGTAACGCTCCAGCCACTTTCCAAAGAGAGTTATTGAGTATATTCTTTGAATTAGTTCATGATGCAGTAGAGATATACATGGATGACTTTACTCCTTATGGCTTTGACCTTTAGGAAGCTTTATCTAACCTAGGAAAAGTTCTAGACAAGTGTATCGAGATGAACCTATCGCTTAGTTTGGAAAAATGTGAATTTTTGATAACTGAAGGGACAATGTTAGGTCATGCAATATCTCAGCAAGGACTACAGGTGGACACTAACAAAATTTTCATCATCCAAAGGGTCCCACCTCCTCAAAAGGTGAGAGATGTCAGAGGCTTCCTAGGCTTAGTTGGGTATTGTAGGAGATTCATTAAAGATTTCAGCAAGCTAGCCTCTCCTTTGTTTGGCCTCTTAGGCAAATATGTCGAGTTCATATGGTTGGAAAACTATCAAGAAGCCCTAGATACCTTGAGAGCAAGCTCATGACTACCCCAATTCTTAGAAGCCCAAATTGGGCCCTACCTTTCCACATTCATATAGATTCCTCAAACAAATCAATAAGGGCAGCTTTAGGACAAATTGATGAAAAGTTACCTTATGCTATATACTTTAGAAGAAAAAACTTGTCAAAGGCATAGTTAAACTATATAGTGATCAAGAAGGAAATCCTAGCTGTCGTGCATTCCATAAACAAACTCAAACATTATATCACAGGCTATCAAACCTTTGTTCACACTAATCATGCTACAATTAGATATTTAATGAACAAACTAGATGTAAATTCTTGCATTATTAGATGGTTTCCTTTACTGCAGTAGTATTTTATGGATGGTCATTTCCCAAATTGTTAGAATATTTTGTATCGTGGTCATTACCCAGGTTGTCTATTGACTTGATACAAGTCACATTTGTGATGATTTTTCAAAGAAAAAATATAATATCCAAGAATTACACTTCCGATTAATTGAATGTGTATTAAGCTATATATGTTAAAATTAGGATTTAGTTTAACAAAATTTCATTTATTTTTGCAAATGACCATGGATTTTTTTTGTAAGTATCATTGTTCAATGCATGTTTGAGAATCAAATTATTTTATAAGTATTTATAATTAGTTACAAATGGGTGTTTCATGATGATAGGATTTTAAATGTTTGTGTTTTTATTTTATGTAATGTATTTACTTTTTTGTATTTGCTCTTGTTTGTGTTTCTGTGTCTATGAATTCCAAAACATGCAAAAAACTTTCATTATAATATACCATATGGAAGGTCACTAAAAAAATTGTCTATAAACTTGATACAAACAACTTCTATGATGATTTCAAGAATGCATAGTATCCAATACAAGAGATACACTTCAAATGAATTGAATGCTTTCATTAACCTATCCATGTTCAATTTAATAAAATTTCACATATTTCGGTAATTGACCATGAAACCATGAATGAAAAAGTTTTTTTTTTCTTTTTTTTTTTGGTAACCACCGCTATACGATTCAATGTATGTATGAGAATCATATTCCTTTATAATTATTTTTAATTAATATATTTTTTTCCTCACGAAAAATCTTAATTTTATTAATGAAAATAAAATTACATGTTGTAGATATTGACAATGCATTCAATCATGACAATCAAAACTGGTGATCACAGAGACCAAAAATACAACTCCAAAATAGTGGTAAACATATCACCCTTTTCTCAATTTCTTCTTTTTAACCTTACACCATTCTCCCTTGTAAGGAATGGTCGTTAAAAGCTCTAGCTAGGTCCCTTCATTCATTGTTGGATCTTCTTACTGTATTTCATTTTTGAAGTTGAAATCCTTTAATGATACTTATTTTGTAACATGTTATACTAAGTAATGAACATTTTTCTTTGTGTGCTATATTTTCGAACTCGAAAACTGTGGCCTTATAATGAGTTTGTGATAATTTTTTTTTTATCATATAAGATATTAACTTTCATTACATATTTTGTCTTTTAGTCAATCTCATTGTGCATTTATTGTAATTTCAAAAAATTGTGTATTGATAAACAATTATTAGAGTTTTGATTGAAGAAGAAAACACAATAGTTATTATAATAGTTACACACTGAGGAGTTGAAAAAAGTTATATATGGTGATGAACCACCAAATCCTAACAATGTTCGTTTATTTGAAGCGAAGTAATTTGATGATTATTTTTCTATTAGAGAATTAGTGCATAAGAAGGAAAAATAACATGATGTAAAGATTAAATGATGGATTGACCAATAATTTACAAGGTTTTATAATGAAGCAAATGATTCACAAATATTTTATAGCATTTTAGGATTCATTAAACAACGCACCAATATTTTACAGTATTTTAGTTTTTAGTAAAATATTCCAAAAAAATGATATATACTTATTGTTGTGTAGTAGGCAATGACCATTAGTTACTAGGAGAAAGGAAAACAAGAAATCACATGAAGATAAATAACTTAGGAATAGAAGAAGAGAAACGATGTAGGAGAGAACCAACATATTGTTACTTTATATTATATTGTCTTGAGAAGACAATCACAACAGATACAATGATGCATACATTTCCATATATATATATATTATGTCAAGATAATCGCAATAATTTAAGTCAAAACCAATTTAGCCTATCTAACATAGAATCTTGAATCGACTAGAGAGTTGATCGACTTTATAATATCAATTATAGAATTGTTTGGGATGGTCAACTAAGTCGAATAGCCCCTACAACATCTTCCCTACTCTTAATTCATTCTTTATGACAAAGACAAGAAGATTTGGAGTCTTACAAAATTTGTACAAAACTTGATACACCATAAAATAAAAAATGTAAATCCTTATAATGAAATAAAATTTTGTCCAGAAGGGTGGTTGGCTAATTAGAAGATCTAGTTTCGTGGTCAAATAGAACTTCTTGAATTACATCTGCAAGATTTGAAATGTTAATTCCTCTTCTCTTCCCTTCCCTGGCTGACTGATTGGAACATTCAATTTCAAATTCCTGAGTATGATATTGTTGTTCAGAAGAGAGACCAAATCCTAAAAGCTTGGCTCAAAGAAATTGAATTTATGTCATTGTGAAGATGATTGAGATGATTGTGCTATTGCAGGTGCTAGTGTTGAAGTGATAGGGAATGTTGTTTGATAAGTATTTGGTGCAAGCACTTGAATATCTTGATCAAATATAGATCATTTCCATGCAAATATACTTTCATCGGCATCAAATGATTTAAAATATCTCAAATATTGTACCTTGTCAGCTAGTGATATGTACCCTGACAATTCTTGATCAACTAGTATTTGATGTTCTATTAGTTTCACTTTATTAACAATTCCATGAAAATAATAAATATAATTTAACTTTATTAATGATTCCATGAAAATGATCAATAACATTGGCATATTCTACTTTTACTCTCATCCCTTCTCTAAAACACTATCTTTTCTCGTCTTTTATTTGGGATTAAATTTTTCTCCTATAAAACCTAATTCTCATGGGTAGACTTTTCTCAAGGTTGAGTTACTTGTCGAGAGTACGATTCTCAAAATATAAATTATTGAGTTTATATCTGATCACATGTGGGTGATAAATATATTTGGAAAATAATAAAAACATTGGGCTCTATGATATAATGTTTTTTCTAACTCTTTTTTTTCTTTGGAAAATTCTTGGTGAGCCTTATGAATTATAGTGGATATTTTTTAATTCCCCTGAACTATCATTTTATCTAGAAATTTATTTACATGAGGAGTTAGTTGCTCGCTATGATTGACCAATTGTTGTAGAAACTATTGGATTGCAATTCTGTTGGGAATGTTTATATTAATTTTTTTTATTTCCTAGTTCTAACATTCTAACCAAATATCCCTTTATTGTCATTGCCTCTCCTAAATCTTTCTACTATACAACATCCTTATTTTAAATTTTTTCTTCTACCCTCTAGGGCTTGAAATATTTATTTATCTCAAGCATGCCTTGGGTGAGTTTCTTACTAGATGTTTCTTTTATCCTTTCTTTATTTATGGAGCTCAAGTGTTTGGTGTATTTGACTCTACTAGAGGAACTTGTTCGTCAGTTGTAGGGGAGGTTGAGGTAACATATATTTGTAGATTATCTTTCTCTAGAATTTCCTTTAATATATCTTTTGACATAGTATTCTTGTATGGGACTTCCTCAGTACCAGCCTCCTTAGGTCACGTTTTATCTTGATAATCCTTTTATTCTACAATTGTTGTGGTAGTTTCACGAGGTGAATTAGAATTCAATTTGAACTATAGCACTTATTGTTTTCTTGTTGCATTCACTCAAACGTCCTCCATTATATGTGCGTGTCGAACTTCAATTTTATATGCTAACTTTGGTTGAAATGAATAGTTGATGTTCCTGCAATTATTTGTCTACCATCATTATATATTTTTTTATTTCAATGAATACATCTTTGACATGTCGAAGTTACTACAAGGTGTCTCGTCCAATAGATGATGCCAAAAATTGTTGCAATTCTATGCTTCTTTACTATTTTGCCCTTTTCTTGGGTATGCTCCAACACTTCCCATGAAATTGAGTCTAACTTCTATAGGTATTGTGGTCCTCATACTTGAATACCCATTATAATCTTTTGTTAATAAGTATTATATGTTGATGCCTGAATCAGTTTGAAACAATGTGAGCCTTAACTTGCAATCTCCTTAGGATATTCTATGGTAGGTAATTATATGTAAAATTCGAATGGTCTTGTGCATAATTCTTTTTTCATTTCTTCTTATTTTTGAGTGTTTTAAAACGGTAAAATTATATCCCCTCACCCTTCTCAATCCTGTGGTAGAACTAGGAATATTTTGTTAGCCTCCTCATGTTCCACCACCTCCTCCAACTCCACCTCTACCACCACCTCCTAAACCACCACATCCTCCTCCTCCTCTTCCTCCACCACCACCTACTCCTCCTCCTCCACCACCTCCTCTTGCCCCACCTGCACATCCACCACCTCTGCCTCTACCACCTCCACCACCTCTGCCTCTACCACCTCCGCTACCTCCTCCTCTTCTTCCACCTCCTCCTCCACCTCCTCTACCTACGCTTTCTACACCACCTCTGCATCCACCTTCTCCTCCTGCTCCTCCTCATCCACCTCCTCATCCACTACCACCTCCTCCTCCTTGTTCTCCACCTTCGCTCCACCTCTCCCTCCTCCTCATCCTCCTCCTCTGCCTCCTTATTCACCACCGCCTACAACTCTTCTTCCTTCACTCCCTCCTCCTTCCTCCTCCTCCTTCTCCTCCTCCTCCTTCTCCTCCTCCATCTCAACCTCCTCGACCACCTCCTCCTCCTCCTCTCTATCCTCCTCCTCCTCCTCCACATAAACCTCCACGTAAACCTTCACCTCCCCCTCCACCTCAACCTCCACCTCTACTCTTCCTCCACCTCCACTCTTCCTCCACCACCACTTCCACCTCTACCTCCTCCTCATCCTCCTCCTCCACACCCTTCTCAACCACCTCCTTCTCCTCCACATCCACCTATACCTCGACCACCTCCTATGTCACATCCACCTATACCTCCACCACCTCCTACTTCACCACCACCTCCACCTCCACCACCTCCAACTCCACTCCCACATCCACCTCCAACTCCACCCCCACATCCACCTCCACACCGTCCTCCTCCTCCTTCTCCACCTCCACCACCTCCTCCTCCTTCTCCACTTCCTACTCTTCCTCCTCCT
>APFE030093416.1:0-13522 GCA_000404065.3 Pinus taeda | reverse complement strand
AATCAGTATTAGCAAATCAGATACCTTTTCATTTTCACACTCAGATTCACATACGCGTCTTCATTTAAGGATATCCGCGTATATACGCGATTGTGTTAAAAGAAACTAGCGTACATTCAGTAACCTTTATCATGTAGTGAGTTTATCTTCAGTGAATGCATCAGAACATTATTAACCATATGAACAGTAAACAAAACAGATAATCACACATAAAGAGCACACATGAACACCATGCTATAAGGTGGAAACCCAATGTGGGTGAAAACCACCTGCTGCAATTTGTTTCTATCTTCCTTTAATAAGAAACTTCTTTTACAATGTACTAGTACAGTCCTTTACGAGTACACAGGCTACTACTTGCAGAAGGCTATAACCTTCTTAGCTTTTGTACTAGCCATTCCATTTACTAGTACGTAGGCGCTGGCCTACTGAAGGCTCCAACCTTCACTCGTTTTCCAGCTGCTCCTGGAAGGGAGCTACAACCCCCTTGGCTCTTGTACTGGCCAATATGTTTACCAGTAAGTAGGTGCCAACCTACAATCATCCAGGGACCACGTTTCATACATTTTCATACTGGATCCATAAAACAATCATCATAATCTGAAACACCACTCTCTGAATCACCCAATACTGAAACCCTGTCAACAACACAGTCACACACTACATAACTCTGCAACAACAACCAGAACCAATAGCAACTTCAAACTTCATACTGTATATGCTACTTGGACGAACCCAACCTGCGTGTATATGCGCTCTTACCAAAGACAACCCGCATACAGATCTGCAAATTCAACCTCATAACTTTGCAGCTATTTCAGACATCAGAACATACCCAAATCATAACATTCATGAAACCATCGCCGTCAATAGATCTAGTCTATCCATACTCAACCCATATAAAGATAATCATTCCAAGCCTTGAGATCTTGATCCATCATTCATCATCCTTCACATGAGTGCCTCCTTGGTTCAGATCAAGCAAGGCATCACCAACCCATAACCAACATCTAGATCTCACACTTTATCAGATGTTCATCAATTGCTCACTCTTTTTCCACTCACTTGGCCTAATGATCTTCTCCTTATATAGGTTTAGGCTTCTCTCAATACCATGGTTCAAAACCATGTAGAAACAATACCATGAACCCAATACTTGGGGTCGTCACTTCGGACCAAATACCATGGACCAAATACCACGGACCAAAACTTAGTTTTCCGACATGTACGCACATTTTCTTTTGTGAACCTGCATGTGTACGTATACGCACCTTTTTCTCTGAATACCCGCGTATATACGCACTTTCTTCACGTCCAACCTGCATATATATCTCTCTTTACCTGCTGCACTATGATCTATCCTCAGATTAAGTTTCCATCAACTGTATCAAACCTCTGAGTGAGTTTCCATCAAGGACAACACCTGAATCATAATGCCAATAATCTCCCCCTTTGGACTTGATGGCAACCACCTCACCAAGTCACTCTCCCCCTTTGACATCAAGGGCAAAGGGCGGACCAAGATATTCTCTTCTTTGATCTCCATCTGTTGTCCATACTCCCCCTCTGTATCTGCTGAAATCTCTGATTGAGCTCCCCCTTTGTATATGCCAAGGTGTACCAATCTGTCCATGCTCCCACTGTCTGTAGGCAAGATCTGCAAAAAGATGTTCTACAAGAAGAACATGACACTATTATGAATGACCTTTCTATCACCAAAGACTCATACATACATCCATCTCTCAACCAAGTGAGGATATACAAATATTGACTCATCCACCCAAACAAATGGGGATATACCATGACTCATTACATCATCCATCCCATGCATATTGGGTACATCATATGACTCACAAAGACCAAGGACCTAAACAAGACCATGATAGTTATCAGCAGCTATCATACACCATATGATCTTCATTATAAGCATCTAGCATCCAGATCTGTAACCTGCAATCCATTCTTTTGATCAAACAGCAAGATGTATCATAAGCATCATCACCAAGAACTTCTAACCATAATGCCAACAATCCATTATTTGAAGTATATGCTCCCCCTGAACCTGTGCCATGCCATCATCAAAACAGTGACTGAACCATATCAGACTTCTGTACTGCTGCTTTTTTTTTCAGAACATCATATACGCGACTCTGCAGCATCTAACTCGCGTATATACGTGACTTGTCTTCATGAAATCCGCGTATTAGATTTGGAACACTGATGTTCCACACTTCCAGCTTCCTCTGAATCTGTCATGTCTGTGTACTCTGCTATGCCACATCTTTCTGGCTGTACTTTCTTCTTCTTCCATATCTTCAAGTGTGATGATGTTTTCTCCTTTTGGTATGGTGTCCACAATCTTCTCTTGCATTCCTTTGCTATGTGTCCAAGTTTGTAACATGCATAACATCTTACATGTCTCATATTCCTTCTATAGCAATCAACAGCTTTGTGACGAAACATATTGCAAGCAAAATATCCATTAAAGTACCTAGAATGTGATGATCTTTCATGATGGTCTTGAATCCTTCTACTTCTACATCTAGCTGCAACATGTCCAAGATTATAACATTCAACATTATTCAGAGTAAAATATTTTCTTTGAAGGACTTCTTTCCTTGCTTGGTGATGAGATTGACCTTCCATCTCCTTGTTGAGAATTTTAGATTTTGCATTAGAGTCCCTTGTCTTACTTTGTGAACTAGATTCACCTTCAATAGACTCATGAAAACCAAGACCAGTTTGATAGTAGGAGACCGTTGACTACTTAGAATATCATCCAAAATCTTAGTACTATCTTGAAATCGCAATAGTTTATCCTTTTCTTCTAATTTACTTTTCAAGATATTTACCTCAACCTGATGTTGTTCTTCCTTTTCCAAACATTTCTTCTTCAAGGTTTCTTCAGACTTTCTTCCTTCTTCCACTTGTTGCCTTAGTTTGAGAATCTCATTTTCTTGCTCTTCATTCAGCACTTGCAACATTTGACAAACTCTGAAGGCACATTCCAGCTGAACTTTTAAGCTGATAATTTCTTCTTTGAGAGCACTCTCCCTTTTTCTAGGTAGGTCTTGTTGATCTATGACTTCATCTGATGCTTCATTTGCTTGTCCATCTTCAATCTGAGGTGATTCAGAATTTGAATACTTACTTTCATTCCCCGACAGGTTGTCATTGTTCCTTTGAGCTGTCTTCTTCTTTTGACATGCTTTCTTTCCCATTGTTCTACGAATCTCCTTCAAGCGATCAAGCTTCTACCAAAGGACCTGCTCTGATACCAATTGTTGGAAATAATACTGAGAGGGGGGGGGTGAATCAGTATTAGCAAATCATATACTTTTTCATTTTCACACTCAGATTCACATACGCGTCTTCAGTTAAGGATATCCGCGTATATACTCGACTGTGTTAAAAGAAACTAGCGTACATTCAGTAACCTTTATCATTTAGTGAGTTTATCTTCAGTGAATGCATCAGAACATTATTAACCATATGAACAGTAAACAGAACAGATCATCACACATTAAGAGCACACATGAACACCATGATATAAGGTGGAAACCCAATGTGGGTGAAAACCACCTGCTGCAACTTGTTTTTATCTTCCTTTAATAAGAAACTTCTTTTACAATGTATTGGTGTAGTCCTTTACCAGTACGCAAGCTACTACCTGCAGAAGGCTACAACCTTCTTAGCTTTTGTACTAGCCATTCCATTTACTAGTACATAGGCGCTGGCCTACTGAAGGCTCCAACCTTAACTCATTTTCCAGTTTCTCCTGGAAGGGAGCTACAACCCCCTTGGCTCTTGTACTGGCCAATATGTTTACCAATACGTAGGTGCCGACCTACAATCATCCAGGGACCACGTTTCATACATTTTCATACTGGATCCATAAAACAATCATCATAATCTGAAACACCACTCTCTGAATCACCCAAAACTGAAACCCTGTCAACAACACAGTCACACACTACATAACTCTGCAACAACAACCAGATCCAATAGCAACTTCAAACTTCATACTATATACGCTACTTGGACGAACCCAACCTGCGTGTATATGCGCTTTTACCAAAGACAACCCGCGTACAGATCTGCAAATTCAACCTCATAACTTTGCAGCTATTTCAGACATCAGAACATACCTAAATCATAACATTCATAAACATGCGTCAATAGATCTAGTCTATCCATACTCAACCCATATAAAGATAATTATTCCAAGCCTTGAGATCCCGATCCATCATTCATCATCCTTCAAATGAGTGCCTCCTTGGTTTAGATCAAGCAAGGCATCACCAACCCATAACCAGCATCTAGATCTCACACTTTATCAGATGTTCATCAATTGCTCACTCTTTTTCCACTCACTTGGCCTAATGATCTTCTCCTTATATAGGTTTAGGCTTCTCTCAATACCATGGTTCAAAACCATGTAGAAACAATACCATGAACCCAATACTTGGGGTTGTCACTTTGGACCAAATACCATGGACCAATACCAAAATACCATGGACCAAATACCACGGACCAAAACTTAGTTTTCTGACATGTACGCACCTTTCCTTCTGTGAACCTGCATGTGTACTTATACGCGCCTTTTTCTCTGAATACCAGTGTATATACGCACTTTCTTCACGTCCAACCTGCGTATATATCTCTCTTTACCTGCTGCATTATGATTTGTTCTTAGATTGAGTTGCCATCAACTGTATCAAACCTCTGAGTGAGTTGCCATCAAGGACAACACCTAAATCATAATGCCAACACAATCAGCTTCCTTTTCCACTAAGAAGAAGGATTTGCAAGCTAGAGAAGTTTCTTATGGAGTCCAGAAGTGGACTAGGCCTATTGAGTCCAGAGAAAGATTAAGTGAGAATGAAAGGTTAGCTATATCTTTTGGAAGGAAGATCCTTCTCAGCATACATACAGATTATCAAATACAATTTTCAGAATAATCACATCATTGTTTCGGAGTCGATGTTCCGAACCATCTATTGTGGTTCATCCTCAGGACAAGGATGAAAAACTAGATCTGAAATTAGGTATAAATAGCAGAGATGCCCTATGTTCCAAAAATATCCGTTAGAAATTTAGTTGAGTAAAATAAATAATTTTAGTTATAAGAAGAATGTTACAGATTAGTTAGGTCAAAATAATCTTAAAAAAATAAATTAGTTGGGAAGGATATTAAAAAGTAATATAAGAACAATAAAATTATTATTAATATTAAACATAGATGATCATTAAAAGAAAAGATTAAAAAAGAATAAATAAATAAAATAGTAAAATAAATAAATGAATACATAAATAATAAAATAGTAAGTAAGTAAAATAATTTAAATAAATAAAAAAAGAAAGTTAATAGTGTTAATAATAATACAATCAATTAATTACACACTACAACACACACCACACACACACACACTACAGATATATATATATATATATATATATTATATATATTATATATATATATATATATATATATATATATATATATATATATAATATATATTATATATATATAATATATATATATATTAAACACAATAAGGAGTGAAAGGGATACAAAACATAGAAGTCAAGAAGAAAGGGCAGGAACCCAACTTTTACTTAATGCTCATCGATCATCCCTATTGAGATTCCTTGTATGCTTTATAAAAAAATTATTTATTTTACTCAACTAAATTTCTAACAGATACTTTTGGCACATGGGGCATCTATGCTATTTATACCTAATTTTAGATCCCTTTTCATCCTTGCCCTTAGGATGAACCATAATAGATGGTTCGAAACATCGTCTCCAAAACAACAATGTTATTATTCCAAAAATTTTATTCAATAATGATATGGATCACAAAATTATGAAATAAAAAATACATACAGATATTTTCCCAGAGCATGTTTTGGGCAGATAACCCGCTTGGGGAATGAAAACGCTATATCATTGAAGGCAGGTCTTTAGGAAGTTCTTACTTACAAACCCAAAATTCGTTGAGAACTTTCATACCCAAAACTATTTGATCCTATAGCTGACAACTATTCCAATAAGAAAGAAAGGTTGGGGCCAAACCCTAGGTTGAGGGTAGACAAACACTTACCTTGCAAACCAAATGAGACAAGAACAACAGCCTATGTGAGGGGCTAGATCTCGGTCTTGAAAGACTGGATCTGACTATTGATCATATGGGCTTATTTATTTCCTTACTTGTTCAATGAATGGAGAATCCAGCTCCTCACAAAAAGAAATCCCCATGTAGTCTCTAATCGTGTCCATCCACAATAGAGAATACGATTTCAAATAAGGAGTATGAAGCAAATCCCTTTGTCCAAGCAGAAATTTGGGTTTGTAACCTTTGAGGCCCACCTACAACAGGAGGTGGATACCCTCGCCGACAATCAATAGAGGAGGATCGCCCCCTCCAGGAGGAAGGGAAGGAGAAATTTGTAAGGTCCTAAATTACAAAACATTAGTACTACAGAGAAATATTTAACATTAAGACTCAAAATGCGAAATATATTTTTATTTTTTTTCAGTAAGCATAAAAGTTAATTGATGGCCATCTTTTCTCATTGGTCTCATTTATACTACACACTAAATTGTACTAACTAACCCATGGTAATTTCAATCTTCTCATAAAAGCTACAAGGATAATGGTTTCATCAAGATCCAAAGCTTACAACCATGACACTTGCTTCTCAAGCTCAAAAATCACATTTAAAATAAACAGTATTTAGTGGGATGAATAAATATCAAATTTTACAAACCATAATTTTTGGCAAGCTAATTGTTAATTATGTTTGTTAATTATGTTACAGGTAAATGTGTTCAAGAGAAACTAATTTGATTTTAATACGAATAGCATGCCTATGAATTCTTTTAAAAGGATAATTAAACTTCTATAGGATTGGTATCCAATAATTTTGAATTCATATGTAATCTAACATTAAAACAATTCACTTGCCCAAATTTGAGTTCATGAGTATGAATTTTAACTCAATATAACTATCATGCATATATTCATTGAGACATTTCCTGAAACACCTTGGCTACAAATCCTAATTTCACTTAGGAATTTTTATAGTAAAATCATAAATGTAATTAGCTACAACCATTGAGGCACTATGACAAATAGTTTGCAAGCATGCAATGCACAACCATTAATACATTTTAACAAATGGTTTGCAAGCATTCAATCTACAACCATTGAGGCATTTTGAAAAATAGTTTGCAAGCATGCAATGTACAACCATTGAGGAATTTTTTCAAACACTTGACAACCATAATCACTTAAGGAAATTCCACAAAAATTAGCTAACATGAATATAATATTACATAACCTCCTTTTTCATTGTCTCACAATAATGCCAATAATTCTTGAATTGAACTTAACACACAAGTAAAACTACAAGCCATCTTCATTGATTCATTTCTATAAAAAATTTAGGGACACAAAATACTTATAAATATTGAGGAAATTTTACAAATAGCATGCAGCCATGTAAGATACAACCATTGGGGATTTTTAACAAACAATTAGAAGACATGGAATAATTTGTCATCAAAATGTTGATTGACTTAGTATTAACCATTGACACATTAAACAACAATTTCAAGAGCATGAATCATATTGGTATCCTCAATATAAATACGCTTTTATATCATAGATGGTAAGGTTACTACAAAACCAACAACATGTCATCCATACAAAGGAGCAACAATTCTGTAAAATCGACCAGATTACAAAATCAGTTTTTCAAACCACGTTTTTTTTTTAATCAAAGTGGGGGTTACATGGCCATATGGTACGGATACGCCCTCATGTTGATATTAATCACATCAAAAATTCCGTGGGATGTGATTTTTTAAATAACAACAAAAAATGGATCTCCATTTTCTCATTTACCACTATTGTCAAACACTTAGTATGAAAACTTCATTTACAATTATACATGAAGAAAGGAAACCTAAATTTATGCTAATATGTACTTTCAACAAATTTACAAACCCCCATATGATTTCTTGGTACCTATACTTAATTGAACATTGTACAACCTACAAAGTTACTTCCCTTGACATAAATTGACAAATTTATTGTGGCCATTTTTACAAATTTACAAACTCATGGCATCCATGAATACTTCAACCATGAAGACCTTCTGTCAATTAGTTTGCAATAGAACTGTACCAAAACAAAAACATGCATAAAATTAACTACAACTATTGAGGAATCACTTCAAACATTTAATGTGCAACATTTATTAGATACCTAAGTTTCAGCCAACAACCCAATTCACAGTAAGCAAAAACCATGTAATGAACTCCTAAAAGACCCAATAAAATGCTATCAAACACAGAATATTAAATTTAGATAATAGATAACACCTACTATGGACAAAATTTGATTATAAATAGAATCTGAAAAATTTGGCAACACATTCTTGTTTTAATCCCCTACATGTAAATTCTCAACTATAGCTACCATTCATTTTTAGTTATCTCAAAAATAAATTTCTAAATATCTCATAAATATTTAGAAGTAGCAATTTCCAATAAAATGAAATTTCTACAGCACTTTAAATTAATAATAAACTAAGATTTGAAGAATACATTTAAACATACCTAACATTGTATATATATACAACTCCAAAAATATGAGAGCATGCTCCAACTCCAATATACTTACCAACTCATTGTTAACCATCTGGTTTTCCTCCCAACCATATCCAGGAAGAAATTTTCCCCCTGGAACTCTCGGGTTGTAAAAGCTCACAATCAGTACCATAATACAGCAATAGAGAGATATACAAGGAAAACTAAGGAAGATAATTTTCACTTCCTCTCAATACCACTCATAGTTTGTAGGTTTCTGTGGAGTGGTTTTTGAGAAACTGAATTCGGATGATCCACAGTGTTCTTCATTCTTTTGTCGATGTTTCGAGCCTATACCAAGACTCATCATCAGGACTTTGTTATACAGAGAGGAGAAAAGCGAGAAATAAATAAGGTTAGTAAAGATATGCCTCCTTTCTCTGTATTTTAACCCTTGTTTTTTCGAGATCAATTCAACTCCACTAGCTAGATCTACTTACTAATTTAGTTTAATAATTTCATATTCATTTCGACGACATTTGCTACTTTCCGGGTCTCTCCCTCTCACAATATTCTTCAAATATTTCCAACTCTTGGTATCACAATGTACCTTGTCTTTTCCCCAAGTGAGAAGACATTAGACACATATATACGAGGAGAAACAAGTTCTTGTCATAAAGGAGGAGTAATATGCATGCCATGGGAAAAATAACATATTCCACTTACAGGAGTGGAACTCATGCCATTAAGGAGAGGTATGCATGTCTTAGTTAAGGAGAGTGTAACATATGCCTTAAAGAGAGTGTAAGAGGAATATTTTATGACATTCCTTTAATGAGTGTAAAAGTAATATTCCATGTCTTTGATGAGTGATTAAGAGAGAGAGTTACATAGAGCCATGAGAATCATCAAGGAGGGAGGTGTGATGTGATTAAGGGGATGAAGTTGACTTGTAATTCCTTTTTAATAATAATATCATAGCATCATAAAAGATAATAGTAATATTAATATAATATTAATAATAATTTTAATAATATTATTATTGATGATTAATTCAAGATTTTACTATCATCACTGATTAATGATAAGTTAAGTGATTTTCTTTCAACTGTACTTGATTACCAATTTGTGCAAGGTGATTTACGATCTTTGGAAAGTCATGCTTGAGACACCACACATGAGTTTCTATTTTTATAAAGTCACTTTAGGATTGTTAGAAATGAGGTTTTATTAAGGGAATTCATCTCTAGGTTTCCCATGAGTGGTATTTTTCTTTCGTAGAATAGGGATTTCACACCCCTATTGCATGCATCTTTGTGCCTTAGTATATTAAGGACTCTATACCCTGAGATACTCTAAGGATCCAAGATTCCACACCTTGATATTTTAAATATTTAGGACTACAGGCCCTAATTTTTGTCTTATAGATCCTAGACTGCATATCTTTATCTTTCATGGATTTACGACTCCATGCCCTATTTTTTGTGGCTTCTCATATACTTTGATTTGAAACTTCATGCGTCACCTTTGTTGGGTTCTGTTATATTCTTTCCACGACTACCCCACATAGTCAACCGGGGGGTTAGAGGTGGAGTGGAGTCCCCCCTTCATTTTGTTGATTACGCAGTGGGGGGGTCATAAGGGGGGCGGCAGCCCCCCCTGTCCGAGGGGTTTGAGGGGGGCGGGAAGCCACCCTTTACCAGATCAGGGGAAACGGCCCAAGAAACTTTTTTTTGGACCCTATATTAGGTTGGGTGGACCTACCTATGGTTTTGTGCATGGTTTTCGCACATGGTTTTGGATGCGATGTTTTTTTGTTCCATGGTATTGGATGCTTCGGCATGTATAAATATGTATTGTAATATTGAAAGAAATATAATGAAAAATCAAGCTGGTAGTCCTGGTTTTGGGATCTAGGGGAAAATATTTGTGTATATGTGTTTTATGTGTTATGCTCTCACATTTTTTATTTTATGTGTTTTAGAATTCATATGCAGGCAATTTTTGTATGGGGTTAAAACCTACATTTTGTATCAAAGCTATTTTGGATTCAAGGGGACACCTTTGTTACTGAGGGTTTTCACTCGAGCCTGTTGTAGACCTTGTTCAGTGGGAGATCTATGGGATCGATTCTGGTGGTGAAAGAAGATGGTGAGCAGTGGAAAAATAGAGATCGAGAAATTTAATAGTCAAAGTTTTGAGTTGTGGAAACTCAAGATGGAGGATCTGTTATTGGATGAAGATCAGTGTATTGTGGTAGATCTGGGTACTAAACCAATGGGAGTGTTTGATGAAGAATGGAAGAAGTTGGATCGGAAGGCAAAGATCACAATACGATTGTGTGTCTCAGATTCAGTATAGCTGAATGTATAAGGGGAAGCTATGGTAAAGGATTTGGGGGACAAGTTAGGGACTTTGTACCAATCTAAGTCTCTGGTGAATAAATTGTTCTTAGGAAAATGTTGTATAACCTGAGGATGAAATATGGAGACTTGGTGACTGAGCATCTGAATGCATTTAATACTGTGGTATGTCAGTTATTGTTTATTGATATTAAAATTTCAGATGAAGATAAGTGCATTAGTTTGTTGTGTTCTCTACCGGATTCATGGGATAGTCTAGTTATTGCAATAGGTAGCAATACAACTGCCTTGCAGTTTGATGAAATAGTCTCATCCTTGCTGACAGAGGAAATGAGACGGAAAAATATGGACAGCCAGAATGGTGATGCCTTGTTTGTACAAGGATAGTCCCATAACAAAAACAAAAATAAGTCATCAAGTGGGAGATATAAATCTAGAGGGAGATCTAAATCTCCAGGAAATCCTGTAAAGGCGTTGTGTTGGAAATGTGGAAAAGAAGGGCACTACAAAAGGGACTATAAATCTAAAGCTCCTGACAAAGGAAAGGGATCTGATGATGCTCTTTCTATAGAGGCAAAAACCACCTCAGATGAAGGTGGGGATGTGTACTTGGCTTCTTCAAGTACACATGTAGATCATGAGGCATGGTTGATTGACTCAGGTGCATCCTTTCACTTTACTCCCCATAGAGAGTGGTTCTGTGAGTATGATAAATACGATGTTGGTGATGTCTTCTTAGGGGATGATAGGAAGGCTAGAATCGTTGGTCATGGAAAAGTAAAATTGAAGTTGCAAGGTGGAAGGGTTATAACACTTTCGGGTGTTCTGCATATTCTTGCATTGGCTAGAAATTTGATTTATGTAAGCAAGCTAGATGATGTGGGTGTAAAAACAGTGTTCGAGAAGGATACCTACAAGATGGTTTGGGGAGCATTGGTATTGATGCGGGGAGTTTAGATTAGAACTCTGTACAAGTTGCAAGGTAGCACTGTTGTTGATGGGTGCAACAGTTCTGTGGTTCCTGAAAGTGGAGCTGAAAATGTAGTGGTCTCTAGAAAAAGACCATGTTGTGGCATCAAAGACTTGGACATATTGGAGAGAAGGGCCTTTGAATACTTCATGGTAAAGGTATGGTAGAAGGTATAAGTAATAGCTCTCTGGATTTTGATTTCTGTGAAAATTGTGTCTATGGGAATCAGAATCGGGTGAGTTTCCCCTCTGGTGGTAAGAGGGTGAAACAAATATTAGAGCTTTTGCACAGTGATGTGTTTGGACCTATGAAGGTTCCATCACTGGGTAAGTCTGTGTACTATGTATCATTTATAGATGACTTCTAAAGTCTTTGACAGGTTTAAAGAATTTATGGCTCTGGTGGAAAGCCAGACAGAGAAGAAGATAAAGATGTTGAGGACAGATAACGGTGGAAATTTTTGCAGTAAGGAATTTGAAGAATTTTGTAGGAAGTGTGGTACAGCATGGCAAAAGACTACTCCATACACACTTGAGCAAAATGGAGTTGCAGAAAGAATTAACAAGATGTTGATGGAAAGGGAAAGAAGCATGCTTAGTGGTGCCGAGTTAGGACAGGAATTCTGGGCAGAGGTAGTGGAGAGAGCGTGTTACCTGGTCAACAGATCACCTTCACCAGCGTTGGATGATAAGACTCGACAAGAGGTATGGATTGGTAAGAAACCCTCTCTTTCACATCTGAGGGTATTTGGATGTGATGCATATGTACATGTTCCAAAGGAGAAAAGAACCAATTTGGATAGTAAATCTGAAAAGTGCATCTTTATTGGGTATAAGGACGGTTTAAAGGGTCATAAGCTTTGGAACCCAATAACAAGGTTGTGTACAACTGAGATGTGGTGTTCAGAGAGGTGAATGATGCTATTAAACAGGAAGTCCAACCAAAGGAACCTGAGAAGATTGTTGGGCTATGTTATATTAGGTTGGGCGAACCTACCTATGGTTTTCGGTCCATGGTTTTGGACGCAATGGTTTTCAGTCCAAGGTATTGGATTCTTTGGCATGTATTAATATCTATTTTAACATTGAAAGGAACATAATGAAAAATCAAGCTGGTAGTCCTGGTTTTAGGATCTAGTGGGAAATATCTTTGTATATGTGTTTTATGTGTTATGCTCTCGCATTGTTTATTTTTCCTGTGATTTAGAATTCGTATGGAGGTAATTTCTATACGGGGTTAAAACCTACATTTGGTATCAGAGCTATTTTGGCTTCAAGGGGACGCCTTTGTTGCTGAGGGGTTTTGCTCGGGCCTGTGGTAGACCCTGTTCAGTGGGAAATCTATGAGATCGATTCTAGTGGTGAAAGAAGATGGCAAGCAACGGAAAGATAGAGATTGAGAAGTTCAATGGTCAGAGTTTTGAGATGTGGAAACTTAAGATGGAGGATCTGTTGGTGGATAAAGATCAGTGGATCGCGGTAGATCCGGGTACTAAACCAATGGGAGTGACCAATGAAGAATGGAAGAAGTTGGATCAGAAGGCAAAGAGCACAATACGATTGTGTTTCTTAGATTCAGTATTGCTAAATG